>JARYGA010022419.1:0-25630 GCA_030545235.1 Helianthus tuberosus | reverse complement strand
GAAGGATTCGGTATGGCAAAAACATGTTTATTCGAACTTTAGAACTATTTACGACAAAACTGCGAAACGAACATTGGTGACCGCCCGGATAATATTTAAAACCTAAAAATATTCTGTTATGATTAAAATTTTATTTTAATCAGTTTCGTGTTGAAAAATAAATTAAAACGCTTAAAAACGTTATTTTTCAAGTTTATGCGCGTATCGCGTATTACTGCGTAACACAGTGCTTCTACTGCAAAACGCAGACAACGCAGCCAGTCTCGGCAACTGAACTTTATTTCAATAATATTTTGGCGAGATTATTTTTATAGAATAATAAAAATAATGTAGAACGCCATAAACCGGGATTTAAACGCTAGATAAAATACCCGGTATCCAGTTAAATACCTGTTTTTAACCTACACATATTAAATATATGTATGGATGTATATATAAGTTGTGTGTTGTCATATGCACATATTAAGTTTGCCACTTCTCTTCTCATCCTTGCCACTTGTTGGTTTCCTTGATACATGAAATCCTTTATAAACTCCTCCAAAATCCTTCAAAGATCACTAAACAAATCAAACCAAATCTACACTCCACTCCCTTCCTATCTCTCCTCCCAAAACCGTAACCCCACCCCCACACCCATCTTCATCTTCATCTTCTTCAACCTTGTTCTTGAGAATCAAGCTCCATTCCAAGCTAAATTCAAGTTGGTGTGAAGATCCAAAGGAGTTTCCAAGGTGTTTTCAAGTGATTTCAAGCTCCATATCATCAAAATCTCATTAACAAGTTACTTGAATCTTGAAGGTATAAAGTTTATGTTTAAATCATACTTTTGATTCTTGGTTGTTCTTGATGATTTGAAGTTTCTCTTGAATCTTGGAATTTTTCACAAACTTGAAATCTAAAAAGAAAGGGGTCTTGATACAAAATAAAAAGGGTGATGTATATGTGTGTATATAACCGTACATATATATATATGTGTGTGTATGAGCTTTGAGTTTGATTTCTTGATAAGTAGTTGTTTAGGATGTTTGCTTGCATGAACAAGATTATGTACTAGTATGTTAGAGATATAAAGAAGTGATTAAATCATGAGTTATACTTTGGAATAATGCTAGTATTTTGACATGTAAATGGCTAAAAATTTATTAGACATATTAGAGAATTTTTAAGTTGTTGCTTGTTCTTGAATGATAGTTAAAATGCAAGGGTTTGATGATTTGTGGATGATATGATAAATGTTCAAATACATCAGCAAATAAACATGAATAAGTTGCATATTTGATGCATTTAGATTGATATAAAATGATGTTGATATGATAGTGTGCTTTAGACACTTGTACATAAGAATACATGTTGATTTAAAGCTCAAGAAATGATAAAAAAAATGATTGTATGACAAATTTTTTTTAGAACAGATTATAACCACTAAAAATAACATTATTTGATATATTATAATGGCATGAAACTTTGACATAGGTTTGATAGCTTTGCATGTTGTACATATAGCTTAGAAAGTGGTAAAATATGTGAAATTTGCATGATTTATGTGAGACATGCACTATCATGAGTATAACCACTATTTTATTCAGTAAATAACATGGGTTATGTTAAAATATCAAGTCGTTTCGATTTGGGATGGTTAGGGTAACGTTTGATGCAAAACTATGCGGTAAAACGGATAAAAAATCGGCTTTTCGGAGGATTTTCATAAAACTGTTTTAGATCAGTAAGTAAACTGATATTTTTGATGTAAACATAATTATTTTAACTTATATTAAGTTTACTTGGTGTTTGGTTAGTCATACGTGACTTCCGGCGCCCAAAAACGTTACCAAATCGCTAAAATACGTGTTTTTTCAACATACAATATAATGAGTTGTTCATGGGTAAATTTTATGTGTTACAATTTGTTATGTGTTTTATAATATGTGTATGATGACATGTTTATAGTTGACAAGATTATGTGTGTTACGATATTTATATTATGTCACTAAAAGTATATATTACGACGCGCAAATCGTAGATATATTGCTTATAACATGATGAGGGTCACCAATAAAATCGTTCAAGTCACAAAGCTTTTTAAAATATATATGAACTCATATATATATATATAAATACACCAATATAATAAAAAATAATAACTTTTCGAGAAATCTCAAGGTTATGTGAAAATTCTAAGTATCGGAGAAACTTATGTATTTTTGTGAGTTTTGATTATTAAATCGTTCTTATTTAATTTAGGATGAATAAACAATTTGAGGGATTGTGTTAACATATAAAAATGCACCCAAAGGTGAGTACATAGATCCCCTCTTTTTACATGTTTTGTGGTAACTATGTGAGTACATAGATCCCCTCTTTTTACATGTTTTGTGGTAACTATGTGAGTACATAGTTCCCCTATTTTACTGTTTTTGATTGTTTTGGGGTGATTCATATGTATCAAAACGATTTCGATATTTTAACGATGATTTCAAAAACGATTAAGATGGTATATACTAAATTAATAACGATTTCGACAATGTGAACGAACTTGTTGGTTGTAGTTACATAACGAATGACATTTTTTAATTTTGGCCGAACCGACCAGTATTAGGTTATGGTACCATAGGATCTGACATATCCCGTTATCAGACTGCACCCATGGTTATGTGTGGGTTAGGTGGGTAACGACTGAATCTGTGATTGTTAACTTACCCTTTGGTGGTTTGTTAATGCGAGAAGCAAGATAGTCGAGTCACGAAGGTTTGAATGTTATTAGGGGACGACCAAAAATAGTTTTCACAATTAAAACGAGGATGATTAAACGACTTAAACGGGTTAACGATTTTGAAACGATGTCACTTAACGATGTTTTCGAAAGGATATAAACCATACGAGTTTTATTAACGAGTTAATACGAGATGTTTTACAATTTGGTTTACTAAAACAAATGTTTTTGGGTTAAGAATCATGGCTACGAGGTTTTATAAATTATAACCCACTTGATTTGAGTTAGTTAATTATGTTGCAATATTATACTCTTATCAAAACAAGGTCTTTAATAAGGTATTGCAACATGTAAACTAGCCATGAATCCGATACTCTTATTAAACCTATGTACTCGCCAGCATTTCTTTGCTGACTTTGTTTTTACATATGTTTCAGGTGATGTTTCTTGATGTTGATTGCTAGGATCCATGAGTCACATAGGATCTGGACGAGGCCTTAGTGACATAATAACAATGATAGTCGATATATAACTTGTTTGTTTCATGCTAAAACAATGTAAATTACTTAATGAATAAATAAAACGAAACTCTTTTGTATCCATGGTTGTGAAACAATAATTCTGTTACAACAGTCCCCGATATTTCCGCAACAATTTGTTGTTTTACGTGGTCGGGGTGTGACAGAAGAGTTGGTATCAGAGCCAATGGTTATAGGGAATTAGGTTATTAGTAATGTTTTGACCTAGACTATAACTTTCTAGGACCCCAACGCAAGTTGATTTGCGTTTAGATTTTTTTAAAAACAAAACCGTCACCTATCCTTAGGTGATAACCACAACGAGAACACAAAATCTGAATCTGCTTCGAAAATTAATCATCCGTTCTAGGATGATTGATTACTAGGTTTTGAACCCTCTGTTATAAGGTTTTGAACCCTTCCAGTTTGACTCATTTTTGGCTTAGTGCCTTCTAAGTTTTCAAAATCTCGTCAAAGTTTGGGTCTAAATAATGTGAACACGTGCAAACTGGAAGAGTGAATGCCTGTACCCTGAGTTTTCTGTCTAAGGCTAGAGTGTTCGTATAAATCCACATAATCGTACCAGTCACTCTTACCTGGGAACTCTTGGGGTGAGTGTTCACTTATAGGCGAACATGTCTTCGCGATACATTATTTTGACTCATTACTTTGATTAGTCACTACGTGTCGTTTGTTTGTTCGAGGTAACAAACAAATGATCGCCTTCCTTATGTTTCGTCGATATTTTCAATACCTCTTTTTTTTTCCTAATTATCGACCTCACTCGTTTCTCATATTTCTTTGTTAGACAATGCCTCCTCGACGTGATGCACAATCTTTTACTGCTGAAGAAGTCGCAGCCCTTGTCTCTCAGCAAATGGCTGCTGTGCTTCCAGGCGTTGTGACCCAAATCCACGAGCTATACAACAACAATAATAATAACAATGCACAATGTAATTTCAATTCCGCTAAGCCGCTAAAGTTTTCTGGGTCACAAGGAGCAACTGCGCTCCTTCAATGGTTCGAAAGTATCGAGAGCACATTCAGACATGTGCAATGTCCGGATGGGCGTAAGGTTGAATTTGCATTAAGTGTGTTTGAGAAGCGTGCTCTTACATGGTGGAACGGAGTGATGCGCGATAGGGGTGCCGAAGTGGCATTGGCACAAACATGGGAAGAGCTTCGAGCTCTCATGATGAAAGAGGTTTGTCCCCGTCATGAAATTCGAGCTTTGGAACGAGAGTTTGACGACCTAAAACAAGATGGGGGAGAACACCGTGCGTATATGGATCGATTTGAGGAACTCAGTCTTTTGTGTCCTACTATGGTTACCCCGTTGGAGAAAGCGATAGAGAGGTATATCGATGGTTTAGCCGATTCCATACAGGATATTGTGACTGGCGTTAATCCTACTACTGTTCGTCACGCGATCGAGTTATCTGCTACCCTGACTGAGTCGCAAGTCTGGAAGGGTAAACTTACCTGCAGGGGTGATAAGAAGAAGTCGACCGAATCTGTCTAGGAAAAGGGTAAGGGTAAGAAAGGTGAGTCGTCGAAGAAGTCGAGAAAGCGAAAGGGTTCTCAGAGCTTTGCAGTTACTGCTCAGAACCCTCAGAACCCACCAGCTCAACCGCCTGCGAAGAAAGCGTATGCTGGTACCACACCTCATTGTGCTCGCTGCAACGGTCATCATGTTGCACAACAAGCTTGTAAGCAATGCACAACGTGTGGTAAGCTTGGGCATCTGGCCAACATCTGTCGTTTGGGTCAGAATCAGATTATTCAGAATCAAGCTCAAGTTCAGGGGAATGCTGCTAGATTCCCACCGGGTTCATGTTTCAATTGTGGAGAGTTTGGTCACTTCCACAACAACTGTCCGAGGTTGGCGAATGCAAATGCGAATCCGAACGTGAATGTCAACGCGAATGTGAATCCCGCTCGTGGACGAGCATTCAATCTGAATGCAAACGAGGCTCGAGCTGACAACCTCGTTGTCAATGGTACGTTTCTTGTTAACAATCGACCTGCATCTATTCTTTTTTATTCTGGTGCCGATAGAAGTTTTGTTTCATTATCTTTTGAACCTTTTCTTGCGATACCTAGAACTAAACTGAGGAAACCCTTATCTGTTGAAGTTGCTAATGGTAAACCTCTTGTTCTCAATTCTGTTGTTCGTGATTGTCAGTTAAACCTTAATAACCATCTTTTTCCCATTGACCTCACGCCGATGCAACTTGGGAGTTTTGATATTATCGTGGGGATGGATTGGTTAACCAAACATCATGCTAAGGTGGTTTGTTTCGATAAGATTGTTCGTATTCCTCTTCCGTCTGGCGATGTTCTGGAAGTTCGTAGCGAGAAGCCATCTGGTGGTTTGAAGCTTATGTCGTGTACAAAGGCCCAAAGTTATTTGCGAAAAGGATGTGTTGCTTTCCTGGCACATGTCACCGAGGAGAAAGGCAAAAGCAAGAGTATTCAGGATATTCCGATTGTTCGGGATTATCCAGAGGTGTTTCCCGATGAACTGCCTGGTTTGCCTCCAGTTCGTCAAGTCGAGTTTCATATTGACCTTGTACCCAATGCCAACCCGATTGCGAAAGCACCTTATCGTCTTGCACCGTCGGAGATGCAAGAGTTATCAAAATAGCTTCAAGAGTTTCCTGATAAAGGATTCATCCGTCCGAGCTTTTCGCCTTGGGGAGCTCATGCCCTCTTTGTGAAAAAGAAAGATGGATCTTTTCGAATGTGTATCGATTATCGTGAGCTTAATAAGCTTACCATCAAGAATCGATATCCCCTACCTAGAATTGATGATCTCTTCAACCAGCTGCAAGGTGCTTCATGCTTTTCCAAGATCGATCTGCGATCTGGGTATAATCAACTTCGTGTACTCGAAGAAGATATTCCCAAAACTGCATTCCGTATGAGATATGGGCACTACGAGTTCACTGTCATGCCTTTTGGTTTGACAAATGCCCCAGCTATCTTCATGGACTTAATGAATAGGGTTTGTAAACCTTATTTAGATAAGTTCATCATTGTGTTCATCGACGATATTCTCATTTATTCAAAGTCTCAAGCCGACCACGAGCAGCACCTTCGTTTGACCTTGGAACTTCTGAAGAAGGAACAACTTTTTGCTAAATTCTCCAAGTGTGAATTTTGGCTTAGAGAAGTTCAGTTTTTGGGTCATATAGTCAACGAGCAGGGTATTCATGTAGATCCATCCAAGATAGCTGTTATTAAGGATTGGAATACACCGACGACACCTACAGATATTTGATCATTTCTTGGTCTTGCTGGTTACTATCGTTGATTCATTTCTAATTTCTCAAAGATCGCGGTTCCACTCACTGCTTTAACTCAGAAAAATAAGCCTTTTTAGTGGGGACCTAAGCAAGAAGAAGCGTTCCAAACGCTGAAACGGAAGCTCTGTGATGCTCCTGTTTTATCTCTACCTGAGGGAAACGATGATTTTGTTGTCTATTGTGACGCATCGAGTCTAGGACTTGATTGCGTTCTTATGCAACGAGGTAAAGTCATAGCTTATGCGTCTAGACAGCTGAAAATTCACGAGAAGAACTATACGACTCATGATCTTGAATTAGGAGCTGTGGTTTTCGCACTTAAAATCTGGAGACACTACCTCTATGGAACGAAGCGTGTGGTTTTCACAGACCACAAAAGTCTCCAGCATATTCTCAATCAGAAGGAGCTGAACATGAGGCAACGACGTTGGGTTGAACTCTTAAACGATTATGATTGCGAGATCCGCTACCATCCTGGTAAGGCGAATGTCGTAGCCGATGCGCTTAGTCGAAAGGAACGAGTCAAGCTTCATTCTGTTCAAACTCTATCTGATATTCAATCTCGTGTCCTTCAAGCTCAACGATCTTGTGTGATCAAAGGCTTATTGAAATATGAGCTACCGCTTCAACTCGAACTTAAACTCGAAACGAAGGACGATGGGTTGCTATATTTCAAGGATCATTTGTGGATTCTGAAACAAGACGATCTTTGCACCTTGGCAAATCTCACAAGTCTCGATATTCTATCCATCCTGGTGCTGATAAAATGTACAAGGATCTTCGTACTCAGTTCTGGTGGCCTGGTATGAAGAAGGATGTTGCCTTGTATGTATCGAAATGCCTAACTTGCCTCAAAGTCAAGGCTGAACATCAACGACCTTCTGGTTTGCTTGAACAACCAGAGATACCGGTTTGGAAGTGGGAGAACATTGCAATGGATCTCATCACTAAGTTACCGCGTACATCTAAAGGCCACGATGCTATTTGGGTTGTTATCGATCGATTAACGAAATCAGCTCATTTTATACCGATTCGCGAGGATCTATCTGCTGATAAACTTGCAAAGATTTATGTTGATGAGATTGTATCACGGCATGGTGTTCCTTTGGATATCATTTCCGATCGTGATGCTTGGTTTTCATCTCATTTTTGGAAGACCATGCAATCTACGTTGGGAACCCAACTGAATCTAAGCACTGCTTATCATCCCCAAACAGATGGACAATCTGAGAGAACGATTCAAACTTTGGAGGATATGCTTAGGGCATGCGTGATAGACTTTGGTGGTAATTGGGATTCTCATCTTCCACTGATCGAGTTCTCTTACAACAACAGTTATCATGCTAGTATTAATATGGCACCATTCGAAGCTCTCTACGGTCGAAAATGTCGTTCACCTGTCTGTTGGAATGAGATCGGTGAAGCTCAGCTTACTGGACCTGAGCTCATTCTGGAAACAACAGACAAAATCAAGAAAATCCGCGATAATCTTGTGACAGCTCAAAGCCGTCAAAAGAGTTATGCGGATATGTGACGCAAGCCCTTAGAATTTCAAATTGGAGACCGTGTCCTACTCAAGGTGTCACCTTGGAAGGGAGTGGTGAGATTTGGAAAGAAAGGAAAACTTGCACCCCAATATGTTGGACCATTTAAGATTGTTGAAAGAATTGGAAAAGTTGCCTATCGACTAGAGCTACCTCCAGAGCTTGGAAATATTCATCCGACTTTTCACGTGTCCAATTTGCGAAAGTGTTTAGCTGATGTTGATCTTCACATTCCTCTCGACGAGATTCAAATCGATGAAATGATGCACTTTGTCGAGAAACCAGTGGAGATAGTGGACGGTACATTCAAACAGTTGAAGAACAAACGGATTCGATTGGTCAAAGTTCGCTGGGAATCCAAACGTGGCCCCGAGTTTACTTGGGAACGTGAGGACCAGATGAAGACAAAATATCCGCATTTGTTTTCACAAGTTTCCTCTAAGTAAAAATTTCGGGACGAAATTTCCTAAAGTAGGGGAGACTGTGACATATGTGTATTTTAACCCTTGTACTGTTCCGAACAACTTTGTATTGAATAAAATATGATGTTTCAATTTCAATATGTGTTTAATTATTTGTGACATTAGTACATTTTCAATCATTGTTCAATTCCGAACTCTCAAACCTTTTCTGGAAGTGAAATCATAAACCGTTACGTAAACATAATCAGTTTAACGCGACGTACACTCTGAAACTGTGACATAAGACAAACATACCCTAAATACCCTTTACATAACTTAGAAATAAGTTTCGAAGGATTCGGTATGGCAAAAACATGTTTATTCGAACTTTAGAACTATTTACGACAAAACTGCGAAACGAACGTTGGTGACCGCCCGGATAATATTTAAACCCTAAAAATATTCTGTTATGATTAAAATTTTATTTTAATCAGGTTCGCGATGAAAAATAAATTAAAACGCTTAAAAACGTTATTTTTCAAGTTTAAGCGCGTACCGCGTATTACTGCGTAACACAGTGCTTCTACTACAAAACGCAGACAACGCAGCCAGCCTGGGCAACTGAACTTTATTTTAGAAATATTTTGGCGAGATTATTTTTATAGAATAATAAAAATAATTTAGAACGCCATAAGTCGGGATTTAAACGCTAGATAAAATACCCGGTATCCAGTTAAATACCTGTTTTTAACCTACACATATTAAATATATGTATGGATGTATATATAAGTTGTGTGTTGTCATATGCACATATTAAGTTTGCCACTTCTCTTCTCATCCTTGCCACTTGTTGGTTTCCTTGATACATGAAATCCTTTATAAACTCCTCCAAAATCCTTCAAAGATCACTAAACAAATCAAACCAAATCTACACTCCACTCCCTTCCTATCTCTCCTCCCAAAACCGTAACCCCACCCCCACACCCATCTTCATCTTCATCTTCTTCAACCTTGTTCTTGAGAATCAAGCTCCATTCCAAGCTAAATTCAAGTTGGTGTGAAGATCCAAAGGAGTTTCCAAGGTGTTTTCAAGTGATTTCAAGCTCCATATCATCAAAATCTCATTAACAAGTTACTTGAATCTTGAAGGTATAAAGTTTATGTTTAAATCATACTCTTGATTCTTGGTTGTTCTTGATGATTTGAAGTTTCTCTTGAATCTTGGAATTTTTCACAAACTTGAAATCTAAAAAGAAAGGGGTCTTGATACAAAATAAAAAGGGTGATGTATATGTGTGTATATAACCGTACATATATATATGTGTGTGTATGAGCTTTGAGTTTGATTTCTTGATAAGTAGTTGTTTAGGATGTTTGCTTGCATGAACAAGATTATGTACTAGTATGTTAGAGATATAAAGAAGTGATTAAATCATGAGTTATACTTTGGAATAATGCTAGTATTTTGACATGTAAATGGCTAAAAATTTATTAGACATATTTGAGAATTTTTAAGTTGTTGCTTGTTCTTGAATGATAGTTAAAATGCAAGGGTTTGATGATTTGTGCATGATATGATAAATGTTCAAATACATCAGCAAATAAACATGAATAAGTTGCATATTTGATACATTTAGATTCATATAAAATGATGTTGATATGATAGTGTGCTTTAGGCACTTGTACATAAGAATACATGTTGATTTAAAGCTCAAGAAATGATAAAAAAATGATTGTATGACAAAAATGTTTTAGAACAGATTATAACCACTAAAAATAACATTATTTGATATATTATAATGGCATGAAACTTTGACATTGGTTTGATAGCTTTGCATGTTGTACATATAGCTTAGAAAGTGGTAAAATATGTGAAATTTGCATGCTTTATGTGCTTTATGTGAGACCTGCACTATCATGAGTATAACCACTATTTTATTCAGTAAATAACATGGGTTATGTTAAAATATCAAGTCATTTCGATTTGGGATGGTTAGGGTAACGTTTGATGCAAAACTATGCGGTAAAACGGTTAAAAAATCGGCTTTTCGGAGGATTTTCATAAAACTATTTTAGATCAGTAAGTAAACTGATATTTTTGATGTAAAAATAAGTATTTTAACTTATATTAAGTTTTCTTGGTGTTTGGTTAGTCATACGTGACTTCCGGCGCCCAAAAACGTTACCAAATCGCTAAAATACGTGTTTTTTCAACATACACTATAATGAGTTGTTCATGGGTAAATTTTATGTGTTACAATGTGTTATGTGTTTTATAATATGTGTATGATGACATGTTTATAGTTGACAAGATTATGTGTGTTACGATATTTATATTATGTCACTAAAAGTATATATTACGACGCGCAAATCGTAGATATATTGCTTATAACATGATGAGGGTCACCAATAAAATCGTTCAAGTCGCAAATCTTTTTAAAATATATATGAACTCATATATATATAAATACACCAATATAATAAAAAATAATAACTTTTCAAGAAATCTCAAGGTTATGTGAAAATTCTAAGTATCGGAGAAACTTATGTATTTTTGTGAGTTTTGATTATTAAATCGTTCTTATTTAATTTAGGACGAATAAACAATTTGAGGGATTGTGTTAACATATAAAAACGCACCCAAAGGTGAGTACATAGATCCCCTCTTTTTACATATTTTGTGGTAACTATGTGAGTACATAGATCCCCTCTTTTTACATGTTTTGTGGTAACTATGTGAGTACATAGTTCCCCTATTTTACTGTTTTTGATTGTTTTGAGGTGATTCATATGTATCAAAACGATTTCGATATTTTAACGATGATTTCAAAAACGATTAAGATGGTTTATACTAAATTCATAACGATTTCGACAATGTGAACGAACTTGTTGGTTGTAGTTACATAACGAATGACATTTATTAATTTTAGCCGAACCGACCAGTATTATGTTATGGTACCATAGGATCTGACAAATCCCGTTATCAGACTGCACCCATGGTTATGTGTGGGTTAGGTAGGTAACGACTGAATCTGTGATTGTTAACTTACCCTTTGGTGGTTTGTTAATGGGAGAAGCAAGTTAGTTGAGTCACGAAGGTTTGAATGTTATTAGCGAGACGACCAAAAATAGTTTTCACAATTAAAACGAGGATGATTAAACGACTTAAACGGGTTAACGATTTTGAAACGATGTCACTTAACGATGTTTTCGAAAGGATATAAACCATACGAGTTAATACGAGATGTTTTACAATTTGGTTTACTAAAACAAATGTTTTTGGGTTAAGAATCATGGCTACGAGGTTTTATAAATTATAACCCGCTTGATTTGAGTTAGTTAATTATGTTTCAATATTATACTCTTATCAAAACAAGGTCTTTAATAAGGTATTGCAAAATGTAAACTAGCCATGAATCCGATACTCTTATTAAATCTATGTACTCGCCAGCATTTCTTTGCTGACTTTGTTTTTACATATGTTTCAGGTGATGTTGCTTGATGTTGATTGCTAGGATGCTTGAGTCACATAGGATCTGGACGAGGCCTTAGTGACATAATAACAATGATAGTCGATATATAACTTGTTCGTTTCATGCTAAAACAATGTAAATTACTTAATGAATAAATAAAATGAAACTCTTTTGTATCCATGGTTGTGAAACAATAATTCTGTTACAATACTCCCCGACGTTTCCGTCACGATTTGTTGTTTTTCGTGGTCGGGGTGTGACAGTCACACTTTGAACTAATAAATTCTAATCAAGATTAGATTCATTTGTATATATATATATATATAAGTATGATCAGGAAGACGAGATAAGCTTCAATACTTTTATGGATGAAGATAACGGTGTTGTGCCTGAAACTCAATTTGAACAATATAATTTGGGTGAAGATGAAGAAGGTGATGATGAAGATTTTCACGATGATGATGAAGGTCATGATGAAGAGGGTGAAGTGAGTGGTGAATCCGCCAATCATACGAAAAGTGTGGACCAGATCGTACGACTCACCGGGCAAACCTTTTTGGAAAACGGTTCAAAAAAATTACAAACAACATGTGTGGACCAGATCGTACGACTCACCAACTCAATTCAAAATGGAAAGCTATCTACATTTAAATGAATGCATTCAACGGTTATTGGATTCAAGCGGTAATATTCTTACTAAATATGTAGTATTAACATATATATATATATATTTATAAGAAGTATTTTTCTATTAAATTTTAATCATATGGTAACGTCTTAAAGGGAGTGGTTGTCACGATCTTCAAGTGATGATACAAGCTTTGAAGGATTACAAAAAGATTGTCCCAACGGTTTTACGCACGTTGACACACGTGAGATTATTCGAGAATGTGTGAAATGATCCAAAGTACCTACAATGGGTGAAGAGCCGGGAACTAATTATGATAAGAGACGAAAGTTTTCCGAATCTGACAGTTACCAAACATCCACACCCACAACACCCAATGATTCCTTCTTAAGTGGTGGTATGCCGGATCTCAACGAAAACAACCCACCAACAGGACCACAAAGGAAAAATAAAATGGTGGCTGAGTTGCCAAGGAAATCCGTAATAGCCGAGGAACTTGAGGCATATAGAGATATGAAGCTAGTCGTGCCTAAACAGTTGTTGGACATTCAAACGGAGAAGGTAAAACAAGAATCGCCTTGTTGGAACAACAACATGATTTCCAAAAGAAGCATCAGTTTGACCATGACCTTGACACGTTTATAAAACCACCCGATCATACTTGAGGTTCAATGTTGGAAGTAATCCTAAGCTATTGAGAAAACCAGGACAATTAATCGTAATTTGTATTGTTTTTTATGAATGTAATTTTTTTATTCTTATGCATGTTTTCTAATTTCATTTTTAGGAATTTATATTTTTGAATTTCTTGCAAAGTATTAATTATATATGTGTTTATTTTTTATAATTATAATAAAAAGAAAGAGGGTAGGATGGTCTAAGTGGTGGCATTAAAGAAAGTAGAAGGGGGTAGTGGATTAGAGCTAAGCATTTGGGACTTGGTACTGGTACCAGTACCGAATTTCCCGTATTGAAATTTTTTCGGTACCGATACGGTAAGCACTTTTTAGCATTTTCGGTACTGGTATTTATGATTTGGTACGGTACCGGTATTTTACCAAATTTTACACACAAATACTGGTACCATACCTAACATTTTCGGTTTCGGTACCATATTTGGCGTTTTTCGGTTTCGATACCGAGCTCATCCCTACAGTGGATGGTTTAAGTGATGGCGTAAGAAGATTGAAGTGAGTTAGAGTAAGGGATTTGGTTTAAGCACCCTTCCCCCCTAATAATAGGGAAAACTTGTGTTGGTGATCCCTACATATAGTAGGGAGACGCAATGTGGTGATCCCTTTAACGAGCGTCAAACAGAGTTATGTATGTGGGGCCTATTGATTTTAACTAATTTGAATTTTTCATTTTTGATTTCCTTTTTCTTTTTATATTGTCTAAATGTGGTGTTAATGTCACGCCATGGAAGTTAACGTTAAAGTCCCCCCTCCCCTCTGCTTTTGTGGTACATACGTGGTATTGATGTGACGTGATAAAGCCACTAAACACTTTATCCCACAACATATAGCCTAATAGATGAAAATTGAAAGGCCAATGATCTCTAGATCAAGTGGTGGAAGGCTTGCATTTCTCTTGAGAGATGCAAGTTCAACTCTCACTTGGTGCATAGTGAGGAATTGGTGGGCAATGATAAGAGATCCAAAGGACCTGGGTTCGATACTTGAGCCAAACAGGTTTTACCGGTAATTTCACCGTCGTGCCTACGGGCGGGTAGGTTACCGGCTTTTCTCCGAAATTGGTGGTGGACTTGGGTTACTCTCGGAGTACTCCGTTTGGTCCAGTGGATGCCCCGAAAGTGTTCGGGATTAATTCTGTTGGCCATTAAAAAAAAGGATGAAAATTGAAAGTATGATATATCTCAATCAATTAGATAAATGACTGGTGATTCCTACCATGATTATGGAGAATATCAACAAAGTAATATCCACCACAGCACTTGTAAATCCTTGTGTTTATGTGATGATAACTTACAAACCAACCAGCGAAGGTATATAAAAAGTAGGGAGAATAATTAAAATGACATAGTCATCCGGTCATCCCCACATCTTCTTATAATTGGTACCCATGTAAGTTGGTGTATTCTTTTTGTTAATTTCATTTTGTAAAAATATAGCGAATATATTTTTACACTCATTTTTAATTAGATAGTAAGACTTAAACAAAAATCCTATTTGGGGATTAATTTTATAGGACTACTTACCCATGTTCATATATTATGACTTCCTACTAGAAAAGTTGTGAGTACCTATAGAAAAGCAATAAGTTATAGCATGTGTTGTATATATTTCGATATATAATGATTTTATAATATAATTGCTTAAAAACAACTTTAGAATCATCCTAAGTACTTTGCAAGGAAGTACATATGAGAATTCTTGTTTCCATAATTATACCAAACAGTTATGGGATGATCCAAAAACTTGAATACAAACGGAGGTGAAAATTAAGTGCGGATACTTGCTTCATGGAATAAAAGAATATAGAGTAAATTACGATTTTGGCCTATGTGGTTATGTTATTTTTACCCTTTTAGCCCAATTAAGTTATAGTCTGTGGCTATATTACTTTTACTTTTAGAGGCCAAAAGAGTTAAAAAAAAGACGTTGAACGTTTAGATGTTAAAAGATTCTTTTTGGGCTTAAAGAGTAAAGGTGATATAACTACAGGGGCCAAAATCTTAATTTACTCAAGAATATAATATATTCTCAAACTTTTATCACGATAGTAAAACTGTTAATGATTATTACGACTTAAAACTTAAATATCTCAAGTTATGATTGTTATGGGTGAAATTCTGAGCCCATATCCTTGATAGTATCTTGAATTATATCTTGGTTATATGATAAATGTTCACAACCAGGATGCTGAATCAGGATATTGGTAACATCCTGATACTTTATCCTGAGGATTACTAACGAATTACGTGCAGGAGTATGAGTACAAGTTCACAACGTTCATGAAGACTTCTTCCCCTGAAGACTCGGTTCAAGTTGTTCGAAGAAGAACGTTGAAGCCGCATTACTTGGTCTTCAACGTTCATGTGGGAATATTCGCTGGCATCCCCCTATTTTAGGAGATTTAGTTTCCATTTTGTAACTATAAATATACGGATAAACCAGATCATCTAGGACATGACATTCACTACCTCGAGCTTTCATACTTTCTCTCGCAATTTACACACTTTCTGAAAAATATTGTAACACTTAGCAACGATTTGGTCAATATCCTGCACTGTATCCTGATATTTGAAGTAATAAGAAGAACTAGGGAGCTGCGATTGTCAGCTCCTGAGGTTTTGTGCCGGCGATCTAGATTGATCAAGGGCTTTCCTCGTACATCTCGTGTCACCCTTTACTTTTTAGCTCATTGTTTGATTGTTGATATAGCTCGATATCCTGAGCTATATCCTGAAAACTGTTTTTGCAAACCCTATATTCAGATTATTTTCAACACATTAAGTTAGCACACTACCTCACTAAACTAATTTGATTACTAAATTGCTTAAGTAATTTTTGACCAAAACAATTTGGCGCCCACCGTGGGGCAAGTGGTGCTATTTCTACTAAAAGCTTTCTTAAAATCACTACTTGGTTTCCTATTTTCAAAACTTTTTGCCACACTATTTTCAATGGCCTCAAAATCAAACATGAGCCCTTCTACCGTGTCTGCTACAACCTCTGCAACAATTGGTTCGGTGCTTCCACCACCTCCGAGGACACAAGCATCTTCACAGCCTTAGGCTCCTCCAAGAACGACCGAAACTCATGCGGCTCAGGATATTATCCCCAATCAGAATGTTCAAGGATCTGCTGCATCAGGGAGAACCCCTATTATGGCTTCTAATGATGAAATTTTAACTTTGTTTGGTAGTATACATGATCAGATGAAGCAGCAGCAGGAAACAAATCAAATGGTGATAAGAGAAATACAGCTTTTAAAGTCCAGCTCAAGTAGGCCTGCTGAGGATACTGTCACTCCCATGCAGCCAAGAGCATTGAACTTCAGTTCGGCAGTAAATACCGAGGATAACAGGGGAAATATTGTACCTATTCATCTCCGGAGTGATACTCCTGAGATACCCTCATCAGTCAGGGTATCGACCATGAGAAGCTCAGGATGTGCTCCAGGATATGGCCAGAATCCTCAGGCTGGTAACGTGTCTAATAACACTAATACTCTTGCTACTAACTGTGTTGGATCTTTGCAGGATGCAGGTGTAACCTCAGCGCTCTCTAGGGAGCTTCAGAAGTTGAAGGATATGATATCCAGTGTACCCGGGGTTGTTCAGCCCATTCTAGAAGTGTCCCAGGATAGTCACAGGATATCTCGGTTTGCATATCCCATTTGTGATGCTGAAATTCCAAAAAGATTTCAAACTCCCAACATGAAGCTCTATGATGGGACCACGGATCCTGAAGAGCATATCGCTCAGTATAGGGAAAGGATGGAAATTAACCCTATCCCTCTGGATCTCAAGGAAGTATGCCTTTGCAAGGGTTTTGATTCTACTCTAACAGGATCAGCCTTAAAATGGCTCCTAAACGTTCCACCTCATTCAATTACATCATTTGCTCACTTAGTTAATTTATTTAATAGTCAATTTTCTTGCAGTCGAAGTTTTGAAAAACTAACTAGTGACCTCTACAGGATAACTCAAGGTCCCCAAGAATCGTTGAGGGATTACATGAACAAGTTTAGCAGGGAGTCCTTAGATATCCCACATCTTGACGTTGCTACGGCTATGCATGCTTTCAAGATGGGATTGAAAGCTCCTTGTTTGGATTTCTGGGAGAATAACTTTCAAAGATCGGGGGCAGACACTTGTTATATTTGACACTTTGTTTCTTACTAGTATCCTCTTCCTTCTCTTTATCTTGGAAAGCTTCAAGACCTGCAACAGTATGATAAACTCGATCAATCAAATAATCACATGTTGTATAACTCAACAGTAACCTTTTGATTCTTTCACTCTCAATCTTTTCGAGTTCCAAATATTTCTTTAACTGTGCACAATCTTCAATGTACTCATTAATAACCTTCTGCTTTGACATTAATGTTGAGTTCATCTTTTTCATAGCAGCCTCAATTTCTGAATTTGTCTTTTTCAGACCATTCACTGTGTTGTTCAAAACATCGTATGACTCTTTCACATACTTCACATCGGACAACAAATTTTCTTTTATCTTTTCCAGTTCACTAATCTTCTTGTCTTTCTCATCACAATGTTTGCAAGATTCTGAACATTTCTCACATGGTTTAACGATCTCAACTATCTTTTCAACCTCGGCAATCTTATCAACTTCAACAATTTTTTCTACCTCGACGATTTTCTCAACTTCGACAAGTTTCTCAACTTCGACTATTTTTTCAATCTCAACAATTTTCTCTACCACTTTTTCAATCACTAATTCAACATTTTGTTCTTCAGTTTTCATCTTTGTCTTGTCATTAGCTAATTTTAATTCTTCCAGCTCTCTTTTTAAACTTGCGATCTTCTTCTCATACAGCATCTCAACTTTATCTGCAAAAAACAAATTAAAACTATCAGGATCTATACCTTTTCTAGTTTTATTAAGATATTCTTCTTCATCATCGGTATCCATATCACTTCCTAAATCTGGAAAAATCGGTATTCTTTTCGACTGAGATTTTACTGATTTTGCTTCCAAAATTTGAGCAACAAATCCTGAACCCGGTGGAATGTATTTATCCCAGCTAAACCCCTCTGCAACTTTTTCATCATCTTGATTAACAAGACAAGCTTTCTTTCTATCTTCAATAGCACGTGCATGTGCCATTTGTGGTTGCTCAACAATCTGATGAAAAATGGATTTCTGATAATAATCATTCTTTTCTGATCCTCTTGTTGCTTCTTGATTTTTACATTCTCGTTTAAAGTGTCCTTTTCCTTTGCAACGAAAACAGGTAACTTTTGACTTGTCAAATCCTAATGGAGAATTAGCCAATCCCCGAAACTCATCTCTACATGTGATTTGTTGAAATTTTTCTGCCCTTCTAACAGCACTAGCCATACACCATTTGACATCCATCAACTCAAGTTCCTCTGCATCAATTTGGTCATAATCTTCTTTTGTAAGCATCGGATTTCCATTTTTGCAAGCAATCAAACTTTCATATGATTCCAACATAGCAACGAGTGATGCCATGTGTTGCTTAGCTATTTCTGGAGACAAATTTTGACCATTTTGAATGTTTAAAGTAACATTGCATTACAGATTTGTAGAATTCTGTTGTTGAGGACTTGGTGTTGTAAAATTTGGATCAAAGCTTAAATATGAGGACGAAGATCCACCACTTTGAGTCACAGTACTTCCCTTTGTTCCAGACGAGCTATCAGCACTGAAACCAGTTTGAATCTTTGGGCTTGGAGTAACTTCAAATTTGTTTCCTCTGTAGTATAAACTAACATCTTGTTGAGCATTTGGATTCTTCATGATTGCTGTTTTCTGAATATCCAACTCGTGCTCTTCAATCTTCTGAATAAACTGTGCCAGATTCATATTTTCAGATTTTCTCGTGTGTTTAAGAATCATCAAATAAGTTCCCCATTTCTGCTGTGGTAATGCATCAGCAAGTTTATCAACCCATTCATCATCATCTTTCTTAATGTCCAATCTTCCCATTTCCAAGACCAAATGACAATATCTATCAATGGTCATCTTTGTTGTTTCATGGTCAAAAGCTACAAACATATCAAATGATTTCTTCAATAACGCCTTTTTGTTTTTGATCATATCTGCGCTTCCTTTGAACTTCTGAATCAATGCATTCCAAATTGACCTAGCTGTACCATCATGTTGGAGCAAAACAAAGATATCTTCTTTAATCGCTTGTTGAAGAATACTGATCATCATTTTCTCACTTGTATATTTTAGTTTATCAATCTCCGAAAAGTCACAAAATGCTTTTTCAAGTCCACGTTCATTTTTTGGTTTCTCGTAATCTTTCTCTAATGAACACCATGCATCAAACTTGTAAGCTTGCACCCAATTCTCAAATCGATTCTGCCATCCTTTAAAATCTTCAATGTACATAAGCTTTGGCGGTTTTTGATGAGTTCCCGTTTCATTCTCATTGTACAATGTTTCAGCAGCTGTAACCGGTGCAACTGGAGTAGTAAAAGCATTGTAAAATTCCTCTTCCATGATTAGGCAAAGTG
Organism: Helianthus tuberosus; assembly: GCA_030545235.1. Taxonomy (NCBI): domain Eukaryota; kingdom Viridiplantae; phylum Streptophyta; class Magnoliopsida; order Asterales; family Asteraceae; genus Helianthus; species Helianthus tuberosus. Next base: position 5,850 of record JARYGA010022419.1, on the reverse strand, counting down.
TTTCACAAACACAAGTCTCAAAAATTCAGTTCAAACGAAATTACAAATTCAAACGAAATCACTCTTGAAGCGAAATCACCCTTTGATGCGAAATACCACTTTCAAACGAGATACCTTTCACACGGAATCACCTTTCAAACGGGATACCTATATTCAAACGGAATAGCTGATTGAAACGAAATTATCAAACGGAATTACTGCTTGGAGCGAAATCACTAATTTCGTGTGAACAGTCTCAAACGGAATTACAATTTGAAGCGGAATCAAGTAATTTCGTATGAAATAAGATGTACTTTTCAAGCGGAATAACAATTTCAAGCAGAACCAAATTCTAATTCCGTGTGAAATGCTGCTGACGTCACCTTTTTCGATCTGGTTTTCAAACGAAATTATGTATTTTACCAATTTTAAGCTGAATTAAGGTCCAATATTCTCAAGGATTCTTTAAAACACTGTTTCGCATGACATGTATGAAATTCAAACCATTTTGACCGTGAAATTTTGTTAATTTTGAAAAAGAAGGTGTAGAAATCAGAAATTATGGCTGTTTTGGCAAGAACTCTTCAACCTGGGCTCTGATACCACTTGTAGGATCGTTTTATGACCCAAACGAGTCGATCAGAAGAGTTCTTATCAATTCAAGAGGCGGAAACAGATGAATTGACTTGTAAAACAGCTTGATTCGCTTCTAAATGTCATGTACTATTGATATAACACGTTTTCAGATCAATAGACACATCGGCAGCACTTCGGTACCGGAAACATCAATAAACACACTAAAACCCTATTTCTCGTACAACGTGCCCTGATCTAACAATTATAGTACAGGACTCGATACAAGACGAAGTCGACAGATGCATGCACCAACAGGATAGTAAGAGGCTGTGCAATCTTCGCGAAATCTTTGATAAACCTTCTATAGTAACCTGCCAAACCCAAGAATTGGCGGATTTCAGTTGGAGTTTGAGGTGCAGGCCAATTCTTGATCGAGTCAACCTTGGATGGATCAACGTGAATCCCATCCTTGTTAACCACGTGGCCTAGGAAAGGGACTTCACGAAGCCAAAAGTCGCATTTCGAAAACTTAGCATAAAGTTGTTCTGCTCGAAGAAGTTCTAGAATGAGTCGCAGATGACTCTCGTGTTCCTCCTGACTCTTGGAATAGATCAGGATATCGTTGATGAATACAATAACAAACTTATCCAAGTAAGGTTTGCACACTTGGTTCATGAGGTCCATGAAAACCGCAGGTGCATTTGTTAGCCCGAAGGGCATGACCAGGAACTCGTAATGTCCGTAACGATTTCTGAATGCTGTCTTGGAGATGTCCTCGTCTCGGACTCTCAGCTGATGGTAGCCCAATCTTAGATCAATCTTAGAGTAAAAGCTCGACCCTTGCAACTGGTAGAATAGGTCATCGATATGCGGGAGAGGATAACGATTCTTCACGGTCACCTTGTTGAGTTCACGATAGTCAATGCACATTCGAAAGGTACCGTCTTTCTTTTTCACAAACGAGACTAGAGCTCCCCTGGGTGAAGAGCTAGGACGAATGAAACCCTTGTCCAAGAGTTCTTGTAGCTGTGCGGACAGTTCTTCTAGTTCGGATGGGGCTAAACGATAAGGTGCACGAGCTATTGGTGCGGCTCCAGGAGCTAGCTCGATTTGAAACTCGACTTGATGATGAGGCGGAAGACCAGGCAATACCTCAAGAAATACCTCAGGGAATTCACGTACAATCGGAATGTCTTCTATCTTCTTCTCTTTCGTTGAGGTGTCAATAACGAGAGCTAGTATAGAAGTGTGGCCCTTTCGTAAACACTTTTGGGCCTTAAGGAAAGAGATGATGCCCACAACAGCACCACTCTTTTTGCCACGAATGACGAGGGGTTCACCGCTTGCACGAGGGATGCGGACAATTTTCTCCTTGCAGAGTATTTCCGCTCGATCTTGGGATAACCAGTCCATCCCAATGACAATGTCGAAGCTACCAAGTACGATAGGGATAAGATCGATAGAGAAGATCTGACCAGCTAAAGCGAGATTACAACCCTTAGCTATATGTGTGGCCTCAATATTTTTACCGTTTGCTAGTTCTACAACATGCTTGGTGTTTAAGGGAATTGGGGTACGCTTAAGCATCTGACTAACTCTTAAGGACACGTAACTAGTATCGGAACCTGAATCGAATAAAACAGAAACAAAGAAATCATCCAGTAGGAACTTACCCGTCACGATGTTTGGATCGTTCCTCGCATCACCCTGACCAATCACAAAAGCACGTCCCCAGGCACCATTGGCATCATTGTTATCCCTGTTGTTGTTCCCATTTCCCTAGTTGTTGTTGTTGTTCTGGTTCTGGTTTAGCTGAGGGCAATCTCTTTTAAAGTATCCCTCAGCACCACACTGGAAACATCCCTTGTTGTTACCCTGATGTTGCTGTTGCTATTGGCGCTGATTCTGTGGAGTCTGCTGCTGTTGTCACCTCTGATTCGCATAATAAGGGCTCCTGTAATCTTTTGCTGCGTGGCCTGGTTTGTTGCATCTCTAACAGTTGTTCTTGCTACACGGCCCGCTGTGGTGTATATTGCATCGATTTCACTTAGGGTGGTTTCCCTTGTACCCACCCTGACCTTGATTACCAGAAGACTGTTGACTAGGGCTCTTGTAGTCATCAGTCCTTCGCTGCTGAGACAGAGACTGAACAGAAGTTGAACCCTTGCTTGAATTTCCATCCCATTTGCGTTTGTTGTCACTAGGAGCATCAGAAGTAGTGGTAGTATGTTCTGCTCGACTGCCTGATTAGTGAGACGGTGGGATAATCGTACAACTCGCTGAATTGTAGGGAGGTTAGCTGAGGTCACCATGCTCTGAATTCCTGGTACTAAACCCATGATGTAAAGCTCGATACGTTTGTAGGGAGGATCCACCATGTTGGGACACAAAGCAGCTAGTTCATTCGATCTCTTGGTATACGCTTCGATTTTAGACCCCGTCATCTTCAAATTGTAAAACTCCACTTCCAGCTTGTGAATGTCATCACGATGACAATACTCTTCTTTGATCAGATTCTTAAAGTCATTCCATGGGGTGGCATTAGCAGCTGCCAACCCTAGCATTTGCACTTGTGCGTTCCACCAAGTGAGCGCACCACCTTCAAGAGTTCCAGTTGCAAACTTCACCCTGCTAGCCACAGGGCACTCACACATCTCGAAAACAGATTCGATCTTCTCGAACCAGTGGAGGAGACCCACTGTCACGGCCCCTGACCCGGTTTGACCCGTTTCAGGAGCCACGGGACAGAAAATCCCGTGGTATTTATTTAATTGAGTTTAACAGCGGAAGATTTCATCTGGATGTTTTTAAAACTGAAATTTCCCGATTATTTTATTTCACAATTCGGGATAAAACCCTGGTAATTTACAATCATATGATTTCACAGAGAAATCTTTATTTTACAAAACATGTTCCTTTATTTTATATTGAGCCACTTCCTTAAGCTTGTAGTGCTACGCAGCACTTTTTCTGGATCACAACAGATCACCTGAAACATGTTTGAAAAAGGTTTTGTCAGCGGGAAATACTGGTGAATCATTCTTTTTACTAAAACGACACATTTGTTATAATTTACAGCATTAAGAGCGATTACAATGTTTCCATATATCAACTAACTACCCACAGTATTTGTCACTCGAACATCCATCGGTAGCCTCTTAGCCCGATGGTGTCTGTGACTTTGGTCATATCACCCCTTGGCTAACTCGTTGTCCAATGGTGAAGTTTATCAAGTAATGTATACAAAACCCCACATACCGGCTGTAATTTGGTGATTACAAAGACTTAATCCCTGTACTTATAACCTTGAAAATAAATAGGGTTTTGGAAATAATTTGATAAAAAGAGAATGACTCACATTGCAGATTTAACACGGGCAGAGTCTAGTCTATGGATTAGCCTTGTTAACTTAGTTTAAATAACAATGCACACAAAACTAGGTTAGTAACTAATACAGCATTTACGATAACTCACGAGATCAAATCCTCACAACGAATGACAAAGTGCAATACTTAAACATCCATCGAATTCACGACGAATGACAAAGCATAACCCTAATGTGGGCAGCACTTAAACATCCATTGGATAGTTTAATCAATCGGACATTGAATCGTAGCAGCGATCGAGTTAATACCCTGTATTGCGGCAGCACTTTGTGATCTGTGTGTGTTTTTGTAGTATTCAGACAATATCTCAACGTAGAATTTGAGTTTGAACGTCGAACTAACGCACAATTGCATGTACCAGACTCCTCTATTTATACATGAAAAACGGCTCCCTCGTGTGGCGCGAGGGGCCTTAGCGTGGCGCGACGGGTGCTCCCCTACCATAGGGTAGCCCCGTGTCCCAGTAGCCTATCTGAGTTGGTCTCACATTAAAATTCAACTTACACGTAAAACTGTGTGGATAATACTAACGGGATTTTACCCCCCTGAGTTTTAGGGGCCCTGATCCTGATTCCGATTGTTCTGAAAATTTTAGGGTTTATGCAGAATCACTTGGGTGTTTTAATTAAGGTTTCCTATTGGACAATTAAAATAATAAATAGGACTTTTGATGAGAGTTGTTACATCCGTCCCACCTTAATAAAAATCTCGTCCTCGAGATTTATTGGAATAAGTAGGGATACTTTCGCTTCATCTCAGATTCCAGCTCCCAAGTGTATTCAGCTCCTCTCTTTGAATCCCACTTAACTTTGACCAGTTTTAGTCTCTTATGCTTGAGAAACTTGATCTTTCTATCTTCAATTTGAAGAGGTTTCTCTACGAATTTCAGTTTTTCATTTACCTCTACATCTTGAAGAGGTACTACCAGAGATTCATCAGACAAACATTTCTTGAGATTGGATACATGAAATACGTCATGTACTCCTGCCAGTTCTTCTGGTAGTTGTAACCGATAAGCAACTGGTCCTATATGTTGGATCACTGAAAATGGTCCTATGTATCTTGGACTTAGCTTTCCTTTCTTACCGAACCGAACTACTCCTTTCCAAGGAGAAACTTTTAAGAGTACTCTATCTCCGACTTGAAATTCCAGTGGCTTGCGTCGATTATCGGCATAACTCTTTTGACGATCTCGAGCAGTCTTTAGTCTTTCCTTGATTTGAGTGATCTTGTCAGTAGTTTCTTGTACAATCTCTGGACCTGATAATTGACTTTCTCCTATTTCTGCCCAACAAACTGGAGTTCTGCACTTACGTCCGTATAGTACTTCAAATGGGGCAGTTTCGAGGCTTGCATGATAACTATTGTTATAGGAGAATTCGATCAAAGGTAAGTGATCATCCCAGTTTCCACCAAAATCTATTACACATGCCCTAAGCATGTCTTCCAGAGTTTGGATTATCCTTTCACTTTGTCCGTTTGTTTGTGGATGATATGCAGTACTTAGATTTAGTCGGGTTCCCATAGCTTCTTGGAAACTTTTCCAGAAGTGGGAAGTGAAACGACTATCCCTATCTGATACAATGGAGAGTGGAACTCCATGTAAGGATACTACTTCATCTACATACAACTTAGCCAATCTTTCCATGCTAAAGGTTTCTTTCATAGGTAGGAAATGAGCTGATTTGGTTAATCGATCCACAATTACCCAAATCGTGTCATTACCCTTTCTGGTTTTGGGTAACTTAGTAACAAAATCCATGGTTATGAGTTCCCATTTCCATACAGGCATTTCTAGTTGTTGTAGTAGACCTGAAGGTTTCTGGTGTTCTGCCTTGACTTGTGAACAAGTAAGACACTTAGAAACATATCTAGCTATATCCTTTTTCATTCCTATCCACCAGAAGTT
>JARYGA010022418.1:0-16771 GCA_030545235.1 Helianthus tuberosus | reverse complement strand
CATGATCTTATTTCATATAGCTTTGTTATGGTTAAGCTATGGTATTAAGAAGTCACACCAAAATAACCACGCTTCCGCAAAGCCAGGGTGTGACAGCTTGGTATCAGAGCTCTGATCATAGCGAACTAGGATTCCTTCTCGAGTCTAGACTATGATCACTAGGGCTCTCACGAAAACATTTTTACTGCATACCACTTAAGTCCAGATCCAAAACTTTTTACAAACAAATGTTGAGCACATTTTATTATTTATAGGCTCAGTCTAGAAGGGCTGAGGCTCGGTCTGAGAGGCCGAGGCTCGGTCTGAGAGATCGAGGTAGTTGGCTAGTTGGACTAGGAAGAGTAGGCTCAGTCTTGGAGGCTGAGGCTCGGTATTGGAGACCGAGGCTCGGTCTGAGAGATCGAGGTAGTTGGCTAGTTGGACTAGGAAGAGTAGGCTCAGTCTTGGAAGCTGAGGCTCGGTATTGGAGACCGAGGCTCGATCTGAGAGGTCGAGGTAGATGATAGAGCAGTCTTAGAGACTGGAAGAAATTGGCTAGTGGGACTAGGAGAATGATTTGAATGCTTACTTGGTGACTTATGTGATTATTTGATTGTATGATTGACTGTTTGTGCATGTTGTGTTTATGTTACAGACATTATGGACACCTCTGGCACTGGTGATTCAGACACCACAGGACCTAGACCTATAGTATCGGACGACCTAGAGTCTTCTGAGCGTGAGGTTCACACATCCGACGTTACGAGCACAGACGAGGATGTTTTCCAGCCCTTTGCCTTACCTGATGGTGCTGATGAGCTCGCTGATGGCCCTTTGGCCGGGGACCTACCGTTAGTGGAGATCCCTGCTCCCATACCCTTAGCTGTCTATCCTGCTTATGATTTGCTTCTCGACGCCGGCGATGATGACGACGTCGATCTTTTTGATGACGAGCCTTTGGAGGATGAGGTTCAGGGCGAGGCCCTTCTTGCTGCTGGTGATCTTTTGATGTTCGCAGATGCTCCCGCCGAGGAGTCTCCTGCTCACTCTCCGGTCCCAGACTCTTTCGAGTCTGTGGCCTCCACACCTTCACATACTCAGAGTGCGCAGCACTTTTCTCATGGATCAGATCCCGACCAGGCATCCTCTGTTGCCCCTATTCCTAGTTTTACTTTCGACCATGATGATATGGAGGATTCCGATCCTGTCTTTCCCCCAGGATTCGACCCAGATGAGGATATAGAGTTTATACCCATGGATCAGCCTATGGAGGATCCAGTCGACCCAGTTGATCCCATCGACCCTGAGTTTGATTTTGAGATGGCCTTTGATGAGCCCGAGCAGCTACTAGACCCTGCTCCTGACCCAGTACTTGAGCATGACCCAGTTCATGCTGACGCACCTATTATTGAGCCTGTCTTTGCCGACCCACCTATTGATGATCACCTTATAGATGCTCCATTATTGGAGGGCGATCATGTCCTTGTTGCTGATCAAGTTGATCCCCCACTTTTTGCTGATGCACCGGTTGACCCCCTTGTTGTACCTCACCATGATCCTATGCCAGCCCAGTTTGATCGTGCGCTTTTTGAGGCACGGATCGACCCCCGAGACGAGCACTCCCAGTGTGGGTGGATTCCGGCTGATGACGAGGTCCCACCTATTCCCCCTCAGATCACTGATACCCGTCACATTGATACCTCTTTTTCATTTCCTCGGTTTACACCTCCAGCGCGACCTGGAGAAGGTTCTTCGGCACACCCTTTTGGGCATGTACCAGTATCTATCCCTGCTATACCACCATCTGCTACTTTTCCCACTGTTTCTCCATTTCATGTGGCACCTTTTGATCCCACCAGTGAGCCGTTCCTTTGGGCACCACACTCTGCTATGCCACCGACTGACCCCAACCATTCTTTCCACATGGGGTATACTATTGAGGACGTTTTGATGTCTTTTTTCGCCCAGCACGAGGCACACACACAGCGCATTCAGGAGCTTGAGAGAGCTCAGACGCCGCCGTGTCAGTGCCAGGGTCAGGCCCACTCTCCGTTGCAGCCCTCTCGACCTTTACCACCAGACTATGTTGCACGCCTTTTTGCCCTAGAGCAGCAGGTTGCTTCATTCTTACGCACCCAGAGAGCCATGGAGGAGGACTGGCTCCTTTTGCGCCGCTTGTTTTACACTCACTTTCCCCCTCCTCCCCCGCCATCCGTGTAGAGCTCTTCAGTACCGTATAGGTAGACATTGGTGAGAAGACGGCGAATGCTTTTGACTGCACAGCATTTTTGGAGACTACATTTGATTCTGACTTTTGTTGACATGTATTTGATGTATTGACACTGATTCGATATAGTTTTTGGACTAGGGTGATGTAGCCCGTAGTCGACTGATTTTGTATGACACTGTGATGTACTTGTACGCTTACTATGTGGTCTCGATATATGGCAATCGCAGTATTCTCATCATATTTGATGCTTGATTTGGTTATTTGTATTTTAGGACATGGGATGTTGTGTGATTGATATGATTATAACATGAGATGTTATGTACTAATACGATCGTTATATACATACGCTAAATTATGACCTGACTTATGTAATATAACTATGGCCTGACCGACGTAAACACATCTTTTAGAAGATGCCGCCGAGACGTGAGACACGCATGCCTACCAATGAGGCAGAACTCCAGCAAATTATCGCTGCTGCCATTGCACAATACGCCGCCTCTCAAGGAGGGACTAGTGGAAGCAACTCTGGCAACACTGGCAACAACAATAATCCACCTCATGGTAATACTAAGTCATTTAGACATACCATGACCTAATTGGATATCTTTAGCAATGATGCTAATGCCAATCGTATGTTATAACGTATGTGCAGGATGCACCTACAAGCAGTTTCTAGACTGCAAACCGGTCAACTTCGATGGCACAGGAGGTGCTGTCGCCTTTGTTCGTTGGGCCGAGAAAACTGAATCTGTTCTACGCATGAGCAAATGCGCACTGGATCAGCAAGTCACCTATATCTCAGGGCTATTCTTGGATGGAGCCCTCTCTTGGTGGAATCTGCAAGTACAGACACTTGGTGAAGCTGCTGCCTACGCGCTAACCTGGACCGAACTGAAGGAACTTATGCGCAAAAAGTACTGCTCTCGCGCGGAAATCCAGAGATTGGAAACCGAGTTCTGGCATTTGAAAATGGACGGTCCAAAGATCGCAGAATACGTTCAAAGGTTCCATGACTTATCACATGTGGTACCCTACATGGTCACTCCGGAGTTCAAGCGGATTGAACGTTTCATTTGGGGATTAGCTCCTCAAATCATAAGCATGGTAACCTCATCCAAGCCTGCGACCATTACTGAGGCGATCGATTTGAGCGTAGCTCTCACTGAGGAGGCTATTCGCCTGAACAAGTTTGATGAGATCAAGACGAAGAAGGCAGAGACTCACGTCGAGTCATCCGGAGGTAACAAACGGAAGTTCTCGAACTTCAAGCAGGGCGCAAGTGTGGTGGTTAAGAAAAGAGGATCAGACACGCCAGCTCAGGTTACAGCTGGTAGAGGGAAGAAAAGAAAGGGATACATGGGCACCCAACCCAAGTGCAACGACTGCCAACGCCACCATTCTGGTCATTGCGGGCCAAAAGTATGCGAAGCATGTGGGAAACGTGGCCACTTGAAGGACACTTGTTGGGCCACTGCTGGTCAGGGAGGCCAGGGAGGATTCGGAAACAGAAATTACAACCGGGGTGGGAATGGAAATCGCCCACAAGGAATCTATGGAGGTAACGAGAATCGAGGCAACAATGCTAACCAAGCGGGCGCCGTGAATCGTAATCAGAGGAATGATCAAGCTGGTGGAAACGGGCAAAGACTTAGATGCTTTAACTGCGGTGATATCGGGCATTTTAAGAAGAACTGCCCAGAGTTGAACCAAGCCCGTGGAAGAGTGTTCCAAATCGAAGCAAGGGAAGCCCGCCAGGACCCCAATGTCGTTACCGGTACGTTCCCTGTAAATCAACGCTATGCACCCGTTTTATTTGATACTGGTGCCGATTATAGCTTCGTGTCGCTAGAATTTAAGAATATGCTTGGGTTAGCCGCTAATAAGTTAGATATTCCCTACTCGATCGAATTGGCTAATGGGAAGTTAGTAGAAGCCAACGAAGTCATCAGAGGTTGTGTCATCGAATTAGGAGAATGTGAGTTTGCTTTGGACCTACTACCAGTTCAGTTGGGAAGCTTTGACGTAGTAGTAGGAATGGATTGGTTATCAGGCAACAAGGCTGAGATAGTTTGTCACGAAAAGATCGTTCGTATCCCAACCGAAGATGGCGAAACAATTGTGGTTCACGGAGAGAAGCGTGATACGCCGTTAAGAATTATCAGCTGCCTGAAAGCGCGAAAGTGTTTGCAGAAGGGATGTGTTGCCTTCCTGGCACACATTGTGGATAAGAAGGCTGCTGAGCCAAGAATTGAAGACATCCCTGTCGTGAGGGAATACCCAGAAGTCTTCCCAGAAGACTTACCTGGACTGCCACCTCAGAGGCAAGTAGAGTTCCGCATCGATTTAGTTCCAGGCGCCGCGCCTGTGGCTAAGGCACCTTATAGACTTGCTCCGTCTGAGATGCAGGAACTGTCGACACAGCTTCAAGAGCTGTTAGACAAGGGTTTTATCCGACTAAGCTTCTCTCCTTGGGGAGCTCCGGTCCTGTTTGTCAAGAAGAAGGACGGTAGTTTTCGTATGTGCATCGACTACCGGGAGCTAAACAAGCTGACGATCAAGAATAGATATCCTCTGCCAAGAATCGATGATCTGTTTGATCAACTGCAAGGCTCAAGCTTTTATTCAAAGATCGATCTTCGTTCTGGATACCATCAGTTAAGGATACAAGAGGAGAGTATCCCGAAGACAGCCTTCAGAACTCGTTATGGACACTACGAATTCCTTGTTATGCCGTTTGGTTTGACAAACGCACCTGCAGTCTTTATGGATTTGATGAATAGAGTTTGCAAGCCGTACTTGGACAAGTTCGTGATTGTGTTCATCGACGACATCTTGATCTATTCAAGAACAAAGGCCGAGCACGAACAGCATCTAAGAGCTATGTTGGAGCTGCTGAAGAAGGAACAGTTGTATGCCAAATTCTCCAAGTGCGAATTTTGGCTACGTGAAGTCCAATTCCTTGGACACGTGGTAAATGGAGATGGAATCCACGTGGATCCAACAAAGATCGAAGTGATCAAGAATTGGGAAACGCCAAAGACGCCAACTGAGATTCGACAATTCTTGGGTTTGGCTGGGTACTATCGAAGGTTCGTTGAGGATTTCTCAAAAATCGCTCAACCATTGACGCTCCTCACCCAGAAAGATAAGAAGTTTGATTGGGGAATCAAACAGGAAGAAGCGTTCCAGATACTGAAGGATAAGCTCTGCAATGCGCCAATCTTAGCACTACCGGAAGGTACAGATGATTTTGTGGTATACTGTGACGCTTCGCGTCAAGGATTAGGTTGTGTGTTGATGCAACGCCAAAAGGTTATTGCTTACGCATCGCGCCAACTGAAAGTGCACGAAAAGAACTATACCACACATGATTTGGAACTTGGCGCAGTGGTATTTGCACTAAAGATCTGGAGACACTACCTTTATGGTACAAAGTGTACAATCTTTACAGATCACAAGAGCCTACATCACATATTCAACCAGAAGGAGCTGAATATGAGGCAAAGACGATGGGTTGAGTTGCTGAACGATTACGACTGCGAGATAAAGTATCATCCAGGGAAGGCGAATGTGGTCGCCGATGCCCTAAGTCGGAAGGAGAGGATCAAGCCCATAAGGGTTAGAGCTTTAGAAATGATTATTCAAACCGATCTTTCCTTGCGCATTCGTGCCGCGCAGAAAGAAGCTCTCAAGGAAGGAAACCTTGAAGAAGAATATCTCCGTGGGGTGGAGAAGCTACTGGTACCAAACGAGGAAGGAACGTTATGCTTCGAGAAAAGGATTTGGGTTCCTTTGTTTGGAGATTTAAGGAAGGTTATTTTCGATGAAGCTCACAAGTCACGGTACTCTATCCATCCGGGAGCAGATAAGATGTACCAAGATCTCAAAGATTATTATTGGTGGCCTAGGATGAAAGGCGATGTTGCTGTTTATGTGAGCAAATGTTTAACATGCGCTAAGGTTAAAACAGAATACCAGAAACCTTCAGGACTTCTGCAACAACCAGAGATTCCCAAGTGGAAATGGGAACAAATCTCCATGGATTTTATTACAAAATTGCCAAGAACGCCAAGAGGCCATGACACTATTTGGGTAATAGTGGATCGATTAACAAAGTCAGCCACTTCTTACCTATCAGAGAGAAGGATAATACGAGCAAATTGGCTGAAATTTACATGATAGAGATCGTCGCGCGCCATGGAGTACCTCTCTCAATCATCTCTGATAGAGACGGAAGGTTTGTGTCAAGGATATGGCAATCCTTCCAAGAAGCCTTTGGCTCACAATTGAATCTGAGCACTGCGTTTCATCCGTAAACTGACGGTCAGAGCGAGCGAACGGTACAGACTTTGGAAGACATGCTGAGAGCGTGTGTTATGGATTTGGGCGGTTGCTGGGACAAGCATTTGCCTTTGGTCGAATTTTCGTACAACAACAGCTACCACACCAGTATTGGTGTCGCGCCATTTGAAGCCCTTTACGGACGCAAGTGCCGATCACCCTTATGTTGGGCTGACGCAGGTGATAGGCAGCTTGCTGGTCCCGAAATCGTCCAAGAGACGACAGACAAGATTGCGCAGATTCTTAAACGCATCGAAGCAGCTCGCCACAGACAGAAGGCCTATGCGGATCCAAACCGGAAACATGTGGAATTCCAAGTTGGAGAAATGGTGTTATTGAAAGTTTCACCCTGTAAGGGTGTGGCACGCTTCCGAAAGCGTGGGAAGTTAAATCCGCGCTACATTGGTCCTTTCAGAGTTTTGGAAAGAATAGGACTAGTAGCATACAAGTTGGACCTACCTGCTGAACTCCATTCAGTCCATGATACATTTCATGTATCCAACCTGAAGAAAAGTCCAACTCAAGATGACATTGCCATTCCCATCGACGAGATCCACGTTGACGACACGCTCCATTTCGTTGAAGAACTGGTGGAGGTTACGGATTGGAAAATAAACAAGACCCGCCGGAGCAGTGTCAAGCTCGTCAAAGTTCGTTGGAATGCCAGACACGGTCCTGAGTACACCTGGGAGCGTGAGGACCGGATGAAAGAGAAATACCCCCACCTTTTTCCTAAGAACCCTGCATCTACAAGCAGAACTTAAATTTCAGGACGAAATTTATTTAACGGGGGGAGAATGTGACAACCCTCACTAAACCAGGTATCCGTACAACTTGATTAATAATTAATTATTGCTTAATTACTGTGCTTGCTTGAACTTGTGAATAAACTGCTACTTGACCACTGATACATGTACTTACTTGCATCATACTTTACTTGCTGTCACTACATTATTTACATGACTGAACCTTAGTGACAAACATGATGCACAAAAAGCACAGTAGCACTATAACGGATAACCTATTGAACATGCTGATAAAGCCAGCATCAGGCAAACACTGCCTCTAAGGCCTGTATGAGCCAGAAATATTTTGCTACACTAGTGGTGAGTGTAGGGATATAAGGGTTGTAGAACTGCGTCTCTAGGAATAAGTCACAATGACTGGATGTGCCTAAAACGTACTCTAAGTACAAAACTCAGCACTTTACATAACAATTCAGCTTTTAGCTAACTAATAAAGTGCCAAAACGTGAGAAAAATATTACTAGACACTTTCCAAAGTGTCAGAAATGAGTTGTGTCACTAAAAAGGGTATTAACGACACTTTAAAGCTTTGTTAGCACTTTAACGGATTACTATCCAACCGAACAACCGGACTATACCCGAAACATGAAAATACTGTTATTTTCATTATTTATCTTTTTCTGAGCCAGTTAGGGTCCCTGAGTACCCTAACACCCACTGTAACGCGTGACACACTATTAACTGGGTTAAACACTTAACTAACTTGGTTTAACCTAACTAATACCTAACTAACTAGTTGGAATCGGACCAAGACCCCCCCCCTCTCTAACCGTCCCCAACTAGAGGGGGACACACCTTGTACTAACTTGATTTGTTTAATCTCTTATGCTTAGTATCAAGAAGACATGGTGACCATTGGTTAATACTCTTGAAAATTGTCTATAAGATTAAGCTTAAACACACATGAACATTATCATCACACAACACACTTCACACTCTCTCTCTCTTTCTCTTTGGCTCTCGGCCGAACCCACACCCACACACCCATCCATTTTCGAGTTTGATCTTGCAAGTTCCAAGCATCTACAAGTGTTAAGGGTCGCATATAAGGAGTCTTGGAGCAAACGGAAGGCGAAGGACCTCTCTACTTAGCTTTTATCCACCTCATTTGCGCGTAGATTCTTCCCTAGCCTCGAGCTAGTGGTATGATGTTTAAATCACCTTCTTGAACTATTCTAAAGTGGTTAATACGATTTGTAACGGTTAAAACTCGAAATCTTACAAGATGATACTTTAAAGTCTACTAAAAATGCTATAAGTGTTGGATAAAAGCTCATATGTTGTGTAAATGTTGTAGTAATTGAAACTTGTGATTATTTAGACCTGATCTATTTTGTGGTAGCTCGGATCATCACTTAACCCGGTTTGGTCATGATCACGAATCATGACATAAGGTTGTTTTGAATAGAACAAGGGTTTAAGGGTGAAACTCTACCACACACGAATCATGAACTTGTGTAAAAGTGTTTTAGCTTGTACAATAGTGTTTAAAACTAGCAGATCTACGTACCTGCAAGTGGTATTTTCAAAGGACCAAGCGTTAAAGAAATCATACTTTAAAAGACGGATCTTACACTAACAAGAATGGTTTTTAGAACACACAAGTGTGTAAACACTTGTGTAACACAAAGTTTCGACGAAATAACTATTTTTGTAAAAGTGGACGAGAAGTTGTAAAGACGGAACTTCCATAAAAACGAGGTTTTTACAAAATCGGATTGTTTTATATAAAGATCCACTAAAAGTAATGAGATTTACTTCACAGTTTGGATAAATCACAAGTTCATGAAGTTTATGCGATTTATATACGTATTTTGACTAGTTTGTGATTTGAACATGGTTTTGATTGAATAAGAAGATTGTTGGTTTGATTTATAAAAGAAAATGATACGCTTGAAAGCGTGGCCACCTCCAGTTACAGAGGAAACTCTGGCGAAATTTTTCTAAAAACCTAACACTTGGAATTATTTTCACTATAAGTGTTAGAGATACTTGTCGACATGTTTTCAAAAAATAAGTTTCGCCACGACTTTATTTACAAAATACCGGAGGTGGGATTTCACAAAATAAAACGTGATACATAAATATATTTAGTATATATTTTTCACAACATCACTTGTATAAGTGTTTACGATTATTTTGTGAACTACGTAAATATTATTTTTAGAGTAAAAATAATATTACTAAGTATTATTTTGGGAAAATCACATGTATTAAAATATAATGTTTTTGGGAAGAATATTTATATTTTGGAGTTAGGAAATAAAATATATTAAGTGAGACTTAATAGTGTAATCTGAATGTTACGAACATACATGTATTAAATCCCCCATCCTTGGGAAGGAGAATAACTACCAAGTATATACAGAACGTAAACACGAAATAGTTGCCTAACTATTTCCCAAAAACTTAAACCATAAAGCTAAGGCACGGCCGTCCGTCTAATAGAGTTAGCACGTGTAGGTCGTCATACAGCTGATTGATTTGGAGGCATACTTGGTAGAGACGCACCACTGTGAGTTCATGTCCCCCTTTTCTCTAACTGTTTTCAGTTTTCTTAACTGCGGGGGTGAAATACATGTTACTTTGATTATAAGTACATTATACATGGTATGGTTAGCGTAAGGAGGTTTACTACTTAGATCATGTGAGTGGGTAGGCAGAAACTGTAGGCCATTAATCCTCATTGTAGGACCGAGGGACGTAAGCAGTAGATCTATCTGGGTGTAGCGAGCCCAACTCTAGGCCCAACAGAACGGACCTCTGGAAGGCCCAACAGAATGGACCTTGGAGTGACTTTGTACCCAACGCTAAATCTGCTAGGTTTGAGTCTTCCTACTTGCACTTCACATATATCAATGGCCTTGCAAACCATTGGTGATCTCTTTTTCCTTATTTGCTACATACCAAGACTATTTTTATACTCACGAAGGTTTACTTACTCACTTACACATGAACTCGCTCAAAATTATTGTTGATTTTTCGACTTACATGTATTTCAGGAAATTAAAGATCTGGCGCGGTATGTTATGTTTTCCCGCTGCATAAGGGTTCCAAGGTCATCCCAGTTTAGGAAATGTGACTCTTTCCTGGACAAGTCACAAATCTTAAACTGCGTTTATTTCATGTCGGTGTTTATGTTATTCAAGACAATGTTTTATGTTATGAGGTTGTAAGTCTCTAAGACAATGTTGTGTTACTATGGTTTTAAAACTTAATCAAATGGATGATCTTGCATGATCTTATTTCATATAGCTTTGTTATGGTTAAGCTATGGTATTAAGAAGTCACACCAAAATAACCACGCTTCCGCAAAGCCAGGGTGTGACATACATAACATTTTAACCACTTCAAAATAGTTCGAGAGTGTGATTCAAGCAACTTACTACTAGCTCGAGGCTAGGGAAGAATCTAGATGCAAAATGAGTGGATAAAAGCAATAGAGTGAGGTCCTTCGCCTTCCGATTGCACCAAGCTTCCTTGTAGGTGATCCTTAACACTTGTGTGATCTTGGAATAGCTTGAACAAAATCGAAAATGATGGATGGATGGTGGGTGGTTCTCGGCCGAAACCTCCAAGAGAGGGAGAGAAAGAGTTGATTCTTGTTTAGTGGTGTGAAGGTTATGTTGTGTTAAGTGTAGATCTTATAGGCAAAGTCATGCACAATTAACCAATGGATCAAGTGTCTAATAGATATTAGACAAAGTTGATTATTTTAATCAAATATAGGACAAGGGTGTCCCCTTGGGGACCGAATTCGTAAAGGGGGGGGGGGTCTCCTAGTTAGATTTCAACTAAACATTAAGTATTAGTTAGTTAAGTGTGGAGGTTCACCAATTAGTAGTGTGTTATGCATTATGGCGGGTGTTAGGGTATACAGGGACCCTAATTGGCTCAGAAAAAGATAAGTAATGTTATTAACAATATTTTCATGTTCCGGGTATAGTCCGGTCGTTCGGTTACATACCGATTCGTTAAAGTGCTAAATTGCACCTTTTAGTTTTTAATAAGTATCTTTTTATAATACTATCGATTCCCAACACTTAGGGAAATTTTCTGGATAATAAAACGACATTTCTGCAAAATATTCATGTGTCTAAATGCTGAATTATTGCTGAATTATATAAATTCTGCACTTAAAGTGCGTTTCGGGTGCTTTTTAGTGCTTAATTTTGCTTTCGCATTGCATATATATTAAACCCTTGTATGTACTCTTGGGTTTTAATGCATTCTTGTTGTCGGACCTACACCTAGGCTCCAATTTTATTGTCTGACTGCTTTCTGCAGTTATGTTGACACAGTGTGTCTTACCGGTGAGTTTACTAGTATTTTTGACGCAACACTCTTGTTTATGCATAAAGCAATATTTTGTAGTATACAACGTGCATGAATTCACTTGTTTAGTACGTAATCAGATATTGCTGACAATTAAGCACATAATTGTAGTCATTAAGCAATAATTAATGTGTACGGAAATTACCGGTTTGGGCCAGTTGTTACAATGGATCTCATGAACCGAGTTTGCAAACCTTACCTGGATAAGTTTGTCACTGTTTTCATCGATGACATCCTGATCTATTCGAAGAGTCAGGAGGAACACGAGCAACACCTACGACTTATTTTGGAACTCCTTCGAACAAAGCAGCTGTATGCCAAATTCTCGAAATGTGACTTTTGGCTTCGCGAAGTCCATTTTCTAGGCCACGTGGTAAACAAGGATGAGATTCATGTTGATCCATCCAAGGTAGACTCGATCAAGAACTGGCCTGCACCCCGCACACCAACAGAAATCCGCAAATTCTTGGGTTTGGCGAGCTACTACAGAAGGTTCATCAAGGATTTCTCCAAGATTGCGCAACCTCTCACCTCACTAACTCAAATGGGTGTCACCTATTGTTGGGGTGATGCACAGGAATCTGCATTTCAGCACTTAAAGGATAGACTTTGTAGCGCACCAATTCTCTCATTGCCTGAAGGCACAGACGATTTTGTGGTTTTTTGCGACGCTTCCATCCAAGGACTTGGTTGCGTGTTGATGCAACGTGACAAGGTCATTGCCTACGCATCGCGCCAACTTAAAGTTCACGAAAGGAACTACACTACGCACGACTTGGAGTTGGGAGCAGTGGTTGTTGCTCTTAAGATATGGAGACATTACTTGTACGGTACCAAGTGCACCATTTACACCGATCACAGGAGTCTCGAGCATATCTTCAAGCAAAAGGAGTTAAACATGCGACAACATCGATGGGTCGAGCTCTTGAATGATTACGAATGCGTGATCAAGTACCATCCGGGCAAAGCCAATGTTGTGGCCGACGCCCTCAGTCGAAAGGATAATACACCTAAGCGCATGCGTGCGTTACAACTTACCATCCAATCTAGTCTTCCTACTCAGATACGAGATACTCAGGTTGAAGCATTGAAATCAGAGAACATCAGGGCGGAGTCCCTACGAGGATCGAGGAAATTGTTAGAACAAAAGGAAGACGGCGCTTACTACGTAACAGGGCACATCTGGGTCCCACTTTACGGAAACTTACGCGAGCTTGTGACGGATGAAGCGCACAAGTCTCGTTACTCAGTACATCCTGGTTCGGATAAGATGTACCACGACTTAAAGACTACATACTGGTGGCCTAGCATGAAAGCCAACATAGCAACCTACGTCACTAAATGTTTGACTTGTGTGAGAGTCAAGATCGAATATGAGAAACCATCAGGCCTGCTCCAACAACCAGAGATCCCGACATAGAAATGGGAGCAAATTTCCATGGATTTCGTTACTGGCCTGCCTAGATCTCAACAAGCAAATGACACTATTTGGGTGATAGTTGATCGATTGACTAAGTCTGCACACTTTTTGGCTATTAAAAAAACAGACAAGTTTTCTACCTTAGCAGACGTTTACTTGAAGGAAGTGGTTTCGAGGTACGTGGTGCCAACCTCTATCATATCTAATCGTGACGCGCGTTTTACCTCTGAACTGTGGCAAGCGATGCACAAGTCTTTTGGCTCTCGGTTAGACATGAGCACAACATATCACCCGCAAACGGATGGGCAGTCTGAACGCACCTTCCAAACCCTTGAAGTCATGCTTAGGGCATGTGTGATCGATTTTGGCAATGGTTGGGAAAGACATCTACCTTTAGTGGAATTTTCGTATAATAACAGCTACCACACCAGTATCCAGGCCGCTCCGTTTGAGGCATTGTACGAACGTAAATGCCGATCACCTCTTTGCTGGGCAGAAGTTGGTGACAGCCAAATCACTGGCCCAGAACTTGTGGTAGACACAACTGAGAAGATTGCTCAGATACGACAACAAATGGCGGCAGCTCGTGACCGTCAGAAAAGCTACGCTGATAAACGCAGGAAACCACTCGAGTACCAGGTTGGGGATCGAGTGCTACTCAAAGTCTCACCTTGGAAAGGTGTAGTTCATTTTGGTAAACGAGGCAAACTCAATCCGCGTTATGTCGGACCGATTGAAATCATTGAGAAAATTGGCAAGGTCGCTTACAAGTTGAATCTACCCGAAGAATTCAGTGGAGTTCACAACGTATTCCACGTGTCAAATCTGAAGAAGTGTCTATCAGATGAGACCCTCATAGTTCCTCTAAAGGAACTCACAATCGACGATCAGTTGCGATTCGTCGAGGAACCAGTTGAAATCACAGACCAAGACGTTAAGGTTCTCAAGCGTACCAGAATACCTCTTGTTCGAGTTCGTTGGAACTCCCGTCGTGGCCCAGAGTTCACCTGGGAACGAGAAGATCAAATGAAACACAAGTATCCCCAGTTGTTTGAGAAGAGTACAACCACTACTGAGGCTGAAGCTACTGTGGAATTTCGGGATGAAATTCCAAACCAACGGGGGGATGATGTGACACCCCAGGAAAACCAGGAAACAACGCAACACAACTAGCTTTCTCAGTAACCACGTGCTAAATTTCGGGACGGAATTTCTTTCAAGTTGGGGATGATGTGACAACCCGAGTTTTCAAGGTCTTTTCTCGCAACTGCGTTTTCCTAATTCGTTGCGTTCTTTTATGTGCACATGGTTATTTGATTGTAAATTGCTGTTTAGTGTTAACTGGTTAAATGTTAAACATGGACTTTGTGAAATATGTGATGTGCTATTAATATATATATATATATATATATATATATATATATATATATTTAAATGTGTATGACGAAAACCAAGAGGGTTTTCGCCATTAGCCTGCCCGACGAAAACCCAAGGGTTTTCGCCATAACCCTCATGATGAAATCAAGGGATTTCGCCAGCCCATTTCCTGGTAAATCCCATGAGAGGCCCAGTTGATAACTGTTCGATCATATAACCTTAGTAGGTTAAGTAAACTACTATTAGCAAAACCCTAGAGTCTCTCCCTTTCTCTGTGTGCAACGGCAACCTTGAACACTCGAAGTCTCATTCATCGATTGACTTATTGTTCCTCCTGTTTAGGTTAGTGACCAACCATTTTATGATTATTTGATTGAAATCACTATTGACTATTTGTTTGGCATCATGAATTAACTGTTATCGTGTAATGATTATGATTATGATCATATGATTGGATGATGATTTTGTGGGTAAATAATTAGATCTACGTGATTGTATCAGTTGTGGATAGTGTGTGAATTTAGGGCTCTCATGATTGGTATTCTTTATGGTTCCCCATTTGTAGTTGATGTTCCTGTTGATGCTTTACGATATGTTAATTCTTTACGATATATGATAACTGTTGCTTTTGTATATTAATGAATTGGTGGAATGGTGTGAGCATGATGATAACTTGTTAATCTAGGGTGTATGTTATAGTTGTTGGTTTGATCTGATTGAGCGATTGTTTGTCGAAGTCGAAGTAACTGTTAGATAATCATTAGGGTTTCTGGTTATGTAACTGTTGATGATGATTATTTGTTGAAGTCGAAGTAATTGTTAGATAATCATTAGATAATCTGTGGGATCGCGACGAAAAATGGGTGGTCGTCAAGTTAGGAATCCATCACAGTAACTCAGTTAAGTCTGTTAAAGGATAACTATGTTAGAACAGATTGAGAAATCAATTATGTGAAGCGTGAATTATATGAATTTGAAATAACTGTTTACGTGTTACCTGATGTTAACTGCCAAGCACACTTTGCGATGTTAGATTGCATGTGAATCATTACGAACGTAAACTGATTGTGTATACGTGCATACTATATGCTTTGATTGAACTAATTGTGGTCAAGTAATTAAGCATATCGAGCAAACCGAGGTGAGTTCACACACTTTCTCAGGCATGGGATTCCCGGTGGTTGGGAATGGGTTAAAGAATTAAAACGGAACCTACATGTCCTCCTTGGGTAGGATATGTACCGCCATCCTCCATGGGTAGGATGCCAATATTTATCCTGTGTATTCTCCTTGGGTAGAATACGTACGTTCGTCCTCCTTGGGTAGGACAACAACCTTAACTTACTAGACAAAACTCTATCATGAAGTCCCTTATTTTTATATCGACTTAATCGCCGGGCCAATGGCGAGCGGGTCATTAGTTAATAGCGCTATTAGGGTTGACAAGCCTCACACCGTGCCGGTAGGACGAGCGTGTACTAATGCATCTGGGCACTTAGTCAATGATGATAGACATTGACGTAGGGCACAACTTATTTTCGTCAGTTGTCGATATGGTAACGGTCTAGTGGTTCACACGGGGAAGCCCCCACTGATTATGGATATGGTTTGGGAAACAAAGATACTGGTTAACTCGTGGTTTATGAAACAACTTATGGTTTTCAAAACAAACTTGTACAACTAAACAACCAACTGTGAACTCGCTCAACTTTGTTGTTGACTCGTTGTTACATGCCTTGCAGGTCGTTAGGTGCTTATGGAGCTTGCACAGGGAGGAGTGGTCGTTGTGGGACATGGACTATTGAGTTCCATGTTAAACACTTAAACTTTATGAACTTATCACTTATGTTTGGGTTTTACATTTTATGCTTCCGCTGTTAACTTAAAGTCATTTACTTTCTTTTGAACACCAATTATATTGTGGTTGGTTTTACTTACTTAATTACGTTGTTCAATATGATTGGTGGCTTGATCCTCATCAGTCACTCCTCCATGCGGTGATACTCCGCTTGTGGGTTTTGGGGGTGTGATATCTTACGCGCCCCACCTAGGGAAGTTTGGCAGCTTGTTAGTTTTAGTCCCTGCAGGCCTGAAACTTGGTTTTTGATGCATTTTTGAAACGTTTAAGCCCCGTTAACCCCATTTCAAGGCCCTACAATGAAGTTAAAGTATAGGAAACTTAAAATATGCTAAAAAACATCTCGTATGTCGGTTCGTTTGGTCGTACGGTTGCGTTATTCGGTTAATTACGACGAAAACTCGAACGGACGCGAAAACGAT
>JARYGA010022417.1:0-47276 GCA_030545235.1 Helianthus tuberosus | reverse complement strand
AAAGCCCTTAATTCTTCCATCCCCCTTTCTAAAAAATTTTTGAATATGAAGGTGATGATTTTTTGAAGAAGAGATGCCTTCTATTTGTAGAAGAAGAATGACATCATTACTTACGATTTCTGAAAATCTCGTGTTAAGCTATCAGCTAACACGTTTTTTGTCCCTTCTAGGTGTTCTGTATCAAAAGAATACCTGGAAAACCACATTTGCTATCTGACAAGAAGTCCTTGTTTATTATCTCCAGAAATTTTTGTTTTTAGGAAATAAGTAAAAATTTAATTGTCAGTTCTGACTAAGAATTTAACTGGGGTTAAATAGATAGAGAACTTCGAAATCGTGTTTTTTACCGCCAGTAATTCTTTTTCATTACTGTGATAATTTCGTTTAGCCTGCTTGAAGCTTCCCGAAGTGTACCTGCAAATTTCCTCTCTATCTGCAGTTTTAGCTTTTAAAACACCTCCCCAAAAATCATGAGAAGCATCTGTTTCTATGATTAAAAAATCACTTTCATTAGGAAGATAAAGTTTAGAAAAACTGATTAAGTTTTTCTTTATCTTTTTAATGTAGTCAGTATCGGAATGTTTCCAATCCCATACGTATTCCTTTTTTAGCTTAGCCTGTAAAGGTTTTCTAAGCTCTGCAAGCTTAGGAATATAACTTTATGCATAAGTTAATACACCTGAAAATCTTTGAAGATGTTTTTTATCTTCTAAAGTATCTGGAAATTTGTGTAAATTTTCCAAGATATGTTTTTGCGGACAATGTGTCCCTTGATCTATTTCAAGACCCAAAAAGTTTATCTTTGTTTTAAAAAGATTAGCTTTCTTTTTTGATAAAATGATTCCATATTTTTCAATTGTTTTTAAAACTGATAAAACATGAGAATAGTGTTTATCTTCCGAGTTTGAGAAAACTATAATATCGTCAACATAGACGGTACAGTAATCTTCTAATCCTCTTAAAGCATTTTGCATATGTCTTTGAAATATGCTTGGTGCCTGTTTTAATCCAAAGGGAACTACCTTCCATTGATAGTGACCGTCTGGGCATGTGAACGCAGTTAATAACTGTGATTCTTTGTCTAGCAGTACCTGCCAGAAACCGCTTTTACAGTCAAAACTGGAAAAGATAGTTTTTCCTCTTAGAAGAGTTAGTAATTCCTGCATACAAGGAAGATTATGGCTGTCTCCAACAGTGACATTATTAATTGCTTTGTAATTAACAAACATCCGTTTTTTACCTCTTCTTTTTTCCGCTTCATTTTCTACTAAAAAAGCAGGAGACATGTGAGGAGATTTACTAGGAATTATTAATCCCAAATCAAGAAGTTCCTTGATTTGTTTATTAAATTCTTCCCTATCCTGTGGACTGTATTTTATAGGTTTAACCCTAATAACAGTTTTAGGATCTACTAACTTAATAGATGCCTTCATCCAATTTTTTAATTTTTCAGGATCAATTGAATTTTCTGAACAAACCTTTTCAAGTAATTCCTCAATTTTTTGAAACTTATGTAGTTCAAGTAGAAAAATTCTTTCAGGTTTTATAACTTCTTGAACTATATTAGTTCTTGGAGTTTGATTTATCTTGGAATCTTTTTTCATAGATTCAAGAAAATTTGGTTTTCCAATTTGAAAAGCCTTTGTAACCTTTTTGATCAAAATCATTTCTTGATTAAGATGAAAAGATACTCTGTCTAACCATTGAGTAAAAGGTCCATAGAGTTGACAGAAATTATTTCCAAGAAGTAAATCCATACCTGAATCTTGTTGGTAGATAGTAGGAATGGTAAATGATTCTCCAGAAAAATAAATTATAAGATTTCTACAAACCTTATCTAATTTAATGACTTCTTTGTTAGCAACAATTGCCTTAATATCTTTGGGAGTATTTTCCCATAGATCCTTAGGAATTACATGTTTGCTGGCTAAACAAAGACTTGCACCTGTGTCTACATAACAATGTAGAGCAATTGTTTTATATCATTTGAAAAAGATTTTTCCTTTGATATAAATTGAATTTGGATTAGTTATGTTTGAAAAGGCTAAATCCAAATTATGAATTTGTTTATCCTCATCCCCCCAACTAAAAGAGTGATTAGGCTTCAACTCGATGTCTGAAGAGCTTTCCTCAGTTTCGGGTTTTTCCTGTTCATTTTTCATTGTGAAGATCTGTTCTTTATTTTCAGAAAAATGTTCAGTTTCAGGTTCTTCATCCTTTAAAACAGGAATCTGTTTTTTATTTTTAGAAAGCTTTTGTTCTTTGTTTGAAAAATATTTTTCTTTTAAGTTTTTACAAAACTTTTGTTTACGTTCTTTGTTTTCAAAGGACATGAGCTGAACAAGCTTATATATTTGTTTAGCTGATAAAGTTTCAATTTTTTCTTTAAAAATTTGTTCTAACTTTTGAGTAACGGGAATCATTTTATCCACAAGATAAAATAATTTTTCTCTCTAAGTTTTTGTATTTCTTTTTTTCAAAAGAGAATTATTTCTTTTTAAATCAGCTAATTCAAAAAGTTTATCTGAAGGATGAATACACCAATCCAAGTGTAACTCATAAATTCTTTGATTATTTCTTTGTAAATAGAAATAATGCATAAAAATCTTTAGATTAATTTCTCTAAAAGATTTTTTCATTTGTCCTTTATTGGTCATTTAAAGTTGATCCAAAAGGCCATGTTTCATTAGTTTCGTTAGAAACTTCTTTGAAATTTTTATCAAAAACTTCTTTGAAATTTTCGACATAGATTGCTTCAAGACTTTCATCTCTATATATTATTGCCTTTTTAGCTTTAAACTCAAGAATTTTTTGTTTAGAAGCAAAAATATTTCTTTTAGCAAATTTTAAGTTACGAGATTTTCTTTTATGATTCATCATAAAAGCAAAGACGTTTCTTTTAACAATTTTTATGTTGCGAGAGTTTATTTTTTGACTCATCATAAACTTTTTCTTTAATTGTTTTATCCGAATTAAAGAAATATGAATCTTTCCTTCTTCATAAACTATTTGCATATCAAGAAGATGTAGATAGTTTAGAATAGGTGTTTTAGACATTAAGTCCCAATAACCTTTTCTAAAATTTCTCCATACCTGTCTATGTTTTTCGACATAGTTCGCATTAAATGCTCGGTGTCACTAGAGTCTCTTATTTGCAAAGAGGTTCCAGCAAAACTGTGTCTAGGTTCTAATCCTAGCATCTTTTTATTTCGTGAAATATCAATTGCCCAATTTTCTTTTAACTGTGAAGGTTCAGAAAACTTACACCCTTCAACAATTCCAATTTCAGAAAATATATCTTCAAGAGTTATATTTTCATTTTCCTTATACTCGATTGAATGAGTACTGTTGGTTAAAGCATACGAGATTAAATAATTAATCGTAAAAACTTTATTACCATGTTCCATAAGGTCAGTTCTTTCGCACTGATGTATGAAACTTAAAGTTTTATCAAAATCTTTTGAATTTCGATGTAAAGCAAATTTAGGATAGACAGTAAACATAAATTTACCATAAGCTAAATTTCCTTGAATTGCTCCAAGAAGAGCGTCTTGCCTATTAATAATTCTATTATCAACAAGAGCCATTTTTAAAGGAAAATTAATTCCATCTCTAAACTGAGCTTTAAGGAGTATTTTGACTGCTCCTATGTGTACCATATTGAGAGATTTTTTCAACTCTGGCTTGATGTGTAAAAGTTTTTTTGCTATTTCTCCCTTTGTTAGGAGTGGCAAATAAACTTCTCCAGCTGTATTTTTTATGTCGACTGAAAGTTCTTCAGTATTAAAACAATAAAATACTTTATTTTTTCTTGTAAAAGCTTTAGAAACTAAGCTTTGTAAAGTTTTTGTTTGATTAAAAACTTGTTTTGTGTCAAGCTTGAATTTAAGCTTGTTAATTTTAGTTAATTGATCAGAATTAATCATGTAATTTGATACAAAACCTTTTTCGTTTTCACTGAAATTTAAAACTTCAGTTACTTCTTGTTCGTTTGATTCTTTCGAATCTTCAAACGAATTTTTAAAACTCATTTTAAATTTTTTTTCTTTTAAGAAAACGTTTTAAAATTTATTTTAAAATTGTTTATTTTTTAAGGGAACAGAAACTAGTCCACCTTCACCCAGTCATCATCCACCCATATGCCCCCTGTCACCATCACCCGTCGCCCCCTCCGTTGTCACCCGACCACCATTCACCCATCTATTGCCCTTGCCACTATCACCGACGACCTCATCCACCAACACCTCAACCTTCACCCGACCATCATCCATCCATCCGGTTTGTTAATAACTGATTTGAGCGTGTCTAAAAACCTAACCTATATAACTGATTAGGTTATTAGCCAAATCGGTTAACTGAAATAACCAGTTAAAAAACTAACCAATTTAAAAAAAATGTTCAGTTTAACATAGAATATAAATAGACTCAATAAAGTTCTTTTTTTATATATATTGGTAAGATGAAAAAATTTAACAAATCATGATATTGTTTCCAAAAAAATAACTAATAATTTAGTTTATAAAAGAAACTCAATAAAGTTATTTTTTAAGACTTTAGAAGTGTTGTGATCAAACAAATTTATTGTCTACAAACGGCCAGTTTGTTTTTGCACCAATAGTAATAACCGGTTAACTGGTTATTTTAGGTTTGAAAAACCGATTACTAATTGGTTCTTGTCCTAAAATCTTCAAAGCAGACTTGGTTAATAACCAATTTCGGTTTTAGTGACCAGTTTTTTTATGTACCTCTAGTGGAGAGATTGAATCATTGATTGGTTATTTGCATTTTATTTCATTTATTAATAAACGTATCAATTTGTTAAGAAAATATATTATTTAGAGTGAATTGCAAGTTTTGTCCTTTACTTTTATATTAAATTTCATGCGGTAACCTTTGTTTTTAAAATTGATGAGTTTTGTAGTTAATGTTTCCAAATGCTACACGTTATCTGTCACACCCCAACCGATGGCGGAAACATCGGGATGAGGCGAACAAATTGCTCAAAACTTCATAACACTATATGACAATATAAATTAAATTCAAATTTCATTGCAATACTAAATTGTCATTCAAAGATTCAAATAAAAAGACAACATTGTTTCAAAAACATAACATCAAAATGATAACTAATCTAGGTGTGTTTCTAAGTCCACCTAATTTGCGTTTCTTCTCATAACATCACCTCATCAATCAACCTGCAACATGTATTAAAATATATCAACAAAAAGTTGGTGAGTATACAAGTTTTCATACATAGCATAATATAGATTAAAAAGTTTAAAGTCTCATATCCAACATGAATAACCAATATGCAAGTTTACTAAATATTCTGAAACGATGTACTATATGTTCAAACCCAAGAATCCAACGCGTTAATATAGCCTTTCCCAAAGAATAACGGGAGGTTAACATGTTTAACTTAACAATACCTCAAGTTTCGAGGGCGGTGCGTTAATCCTATAGCGCTATAATTGTTAAGGTAGGCTAGCAAAGTTAATGAGCATATATCGACACAAATAGTTTACATAGCATAAAAGTCTAACAAGCATCATATAGTTTCATGTTAAAGCATGGATAGAGTGTGATTAAAATAGTCTCATGTGAAGTGTATTTTGTATAACATACATGTTGCACCCAAAGTGATTAAAAGTGAAATGGGTTCGAGTATACTCATGGTGTTGCAAGCTTCCTACTTGATATTCCGCGAGTGTTTGGTTGGTTAGAATGGAGCACCTTGTCCTTCTACACGAAGAAACATAGGTGGGTGAGTATGGAGAGTTTAACGGAAGATTCAGAGTTTAAAATACATGAAAGTAAACATATGAAGAAAATAATCATCTAGTCTTATAATACTTGTTTAACACTATGAACCCAAAAGGGTAGAATCTTTTCATGGGTCAATTTACCCATTAGAATCATAACAAGTTATTAAAGTCTTAGATGATGTAACCTACTATCTTGAAAAATGACCACTAGTTCATCATCAAAATTTTGGTTACTTGAATATTGTATATAGTATGTCATAATATCATATAAGTCAAGCATGAGGCAGGAGGATAAATCCTCCATTTAGGAACCTCTTTTGTATATCATATAAGTTATGCATGAGGTAGGAAAGACAAGTCTTCCATTTAGGTACCTCTTTGGTGTTCACCACTACACTTGTTGTCATAAACAATCAACGAGGGTCATGAACATACAATAAAGAATAAGTTAACTACAACTAATCTAGGAAATCATCACGTAACGTGTGGATTTTCAAGTAGGATAGCCCAAGCCAGTCCTATAATCACACAAACATCAAGCCTTAAGCTTGTTCATTACTTGTGGGTTAAAACCCAAACAAAACAGAATGTTTATGAGGTTTTCACCTCTGATTTTAGATGTCACAACCTTGTTTTTAATCCCAACTAACCATAGAAGTGATTATTAGCATAAGGACATAGGAATGTGTATGAGAAACCTCAAGTTCAAGTAGTTTTAACAAAGTTTAAATCAAAACAGAAAGTTTGTATCATTTTGGAGCCTGTTTTGGTGATATTCCAGACCTTGATTTTCCATGGAAAACCTGTGGAATCATACTTAGGCTTGTTCCAAGTGATTAGGAAGAATCAATTAAAAAGGTTGAGAAATGGAGAAGTTATGCTCACTTAAGCAAGTTGTGATGAATCTGTCCTAGTTCTTGATTTCCAGCAGATTGAGAGTGATTTAAGAGTGTTGTGAGTGATTTGTTGTAACAACCCTCCTAAAACCCTGAACATGCTCTAAATTGCCTATAATATACCTCATATACGAAAAACAAGCATAAAATACCTTTATATTTATAAAAATCAAATAAAAACAAATAAATGGTGTCCTCGCGGGGTGCGACCCATATCTCTGGGTCTGTCGCGTGCCGAGACAAGGTGGCACCAGGCCGCACCAGGTTGTGCCACGTGTCCCCATGCGTGTTAAACCTACACCGTAGATTCATCTAAGCTAGACCCTACCCTACATCTCTCGCGGGCCGCGAGAGATTTCGATGAAGAAGTTGCGGGCCGCGAGCCGCACTATAAAAAGGGGCCTCAGGCTCAGTTTAACGTCGCTCATTTATTTTCTTTCTCTAAAGCCCCTATAATAGCAATAGTGTTGCTCGATATTATACCCCTAAAAAAGCGAAGCTCTGCCTCGTTGTAAGTATTATAACCCCTGGTTACGTATTAGTTACTCTACCCGATTGATCTAGGGCTCCGTAACGCATGTCAAGGCTCTGCCTGACTCAGTCGTTGGAGTTCTGTATCGGCGGTATGGCTAATGTAAATTGGGTTATCTTACTAACACGTGTGCATTGTCTAATTTTAATAGATTATAACCAGGAAATCACCAGAAAG
Organism: Helianthus tuberosus; assembly: GCA_030545235.1. Taxonomy (NCBI): domain Eukaryota; kingdom Viridiplantae; phylum Streptophyta; class Magnoliopsida; order Asterales; family Asteraceae; genus Helianthus; species Helianthus tuberosus. Next base: position 39,906 of record JARYGA010022417.1, on the reverse strand, counting down.
CAGTAGTATTATCTAAAACAGCAAAGTGAGTCATTCTCCTTTTCTACCAAACTGTTTTATCAAAACCTCAATTCTTTTAAATTATGATAACAGTGATTGAGTCTATGTATTCTACAATTACTGTCGGTATGTTGGGGTTTTGTATACATTACTTGTTACTATATTATGAATAGTAGCATGACCACAAGTCAGGATTGACAGTACCGTGGGTGGTAATTGGGTAGATATAAACATTGTATTCGCTATCAATACTGTAAAAATATAAAAGCTTGTTTTGATTAAACTGGGATGAACTCGCCAGTATTTCTTGCTGATAAAACTTTTTAGAATGCGTTTCAGGTAACTTAATGCGAAGCTAATAGAAGCCAGCTGGAGAGCACAGAAGGCTTGGAAAAGTGGCTATAAAAGTTACCTAAATAAGAAATAAGTTTTATTTCAATAAATTAGGGTTTATCCCTATAAACATATTATAATGGAAACTTGAGTTTTTCCCATGTATTTATTATAAAAGTGTGGTGTTTTAACTCTGATAAACTATTTCCTAACTACGGTCCTGATGTTTAATTACCGCTGCCAAATTGATAAACACCGATACCACCGGCTCTGTGCATCTCGCGGCCGCCCGCCCCTTGGTGCACGGGGTCAGGGGTTGCGACAGGAGGTGGTATCAGAGCTACAGCCACTGGTTTAAGCCACAGAAGTGTTCTGCTGACACCAAGATTTTTATCGGTTATGTTAGGAAATAATCTATGTGATTATGTGTATATATGTATATTATTGTTTTATGTTATTTGACAATCTGTTAGTTTACAGTATGAGTGAGCAAGGTACGGCTGACGCTTACCGTCACCTAGCTAGTTCCCCCAAGAGTGAAGGAACTTCATCACAGCCTAGTCCTTCGGGGTATTCTGCTGATACTGAAGAGGGAATTTTCATCTTTATGGCGCAATCAGAGGAACCATTCCCTTCGTAAAAGAGAGGATGGTTTAGTAGGGGAGCACATGAGAGGAGAAAGCGGATGAGAAAGTTACAACAACAAAGAGCGTTAGCAGCAGCCAATAGGAAGTAAATGCCCAAACCCAAGAAGTAGTTAATAGACAGTTGGCAAACTTTCATATGCTAGCCACCACTGCAGCAGATCCAAACCTTGATCAGATACTTGCGCCACAACCATTGCCATTATTTCCAACCCAACCAATGGAGATAGAACCTAACCAAGGAAACCAATTTCCCATACCAGCATTTGACCCTAACGAGATACCTAGAATCCCAGCACCTAATCGTCTAGCGTATGATCCATGGGAAGATGACCATAGGGGATATCAGGAACTCTCTCCACAGGAAGAACCGATACCAAATCCCATAGCATAGTACACCGACCTTAATCCTTTAGATCCGTATTGAAATGACGACCAGTATTTTCAGAGTGTGTTAAGCGACCCGTACCCATATGGAGAGCCTTGATCGGAGTGTCACGCTCCGGTCAAAGATAATATTCATAAACCCTAATTACCCTTAACAAATAGCTAGTGGTAATAAGGGGTCGAACCACGAAGAGTATGTGGTTTGCGAATGGATTCGATTGAATTAAAACAAATGTCACAAATTATGAAGCTTGCTAGAATCTTTTTGTATTTTTATTTAGTTGAAAAGATGTGAATTAGACTAATAGGATTGGTTTAATTGATTAACAACTAATAATTAATGGTTGCAAGAAAACTTGATTACTAAACAATAATGAGAAAAAGGGTTCACACCCGGTTTCGGTAATTGTCAACCTAGGGGTTCTACAAATTTTAGATTCAACTCAATTGTATAACGATTAACGGATTTAGTGTACCATGACTTAGGTGCCAATAACTATCAACGTTTCAAGGAGCGAACAAGAATGCACTTTGTAATCACAACAAGTAAAACCTAACCATGACAACGCATAATTACACATAACCATTTCGCAAAGTTATAACTTTATAATCGTTCGACAATTTGCGAATAAGAAACAAATGTAAACTATTGTCAATGGTTTCAAAAATTAATACAAATTGTCACAAAGTTGAATCAAGAAACAAGTCAAAACCCTAAATTAAACAACTACCTACACCGGGGTGAAACCAAGGTGATTAGCCGCTCATGGTTGACGAAACTTGATCACCGGATGCTTGAGACTTGATTGAGATCATCTTGAAGCTTGAGGAATGATGAAATGATGAGGTGTAGGGTTTGTGATGGTGAGAGGTTCAATGAGTATGGATGAATGGATGATTAGGGTTTAATGGAATGTTTGGTGAATGAGGATGATGTTCTTGATGATTCGGGTGGTGTGTGTGATTAGAGATGGATTAGAGATGAATTGGTCCGTGAGAATAGGCTCCCAAGATGATTCAAAACTTGAATTCTTGTGTAACTCCCGTCTTGATAGCTAACTAACCAATAGAAATAGTCCTTTTCACCCACAACCCAAAAATTTGCGTTCTGACAAACTGCAGCCTGTCGGCGACGGCTTCCCAAATGCACAACTCCGTCTGACGCCTTAAATCACTGGATACGGGCTTCTTATGACGACGGGGTTAACTAGGGCGCGTCGCCGACGGCCTCTCCAGTTCCAATTCTTCGTTTTTTTCATCTCGCACTCCCGTTTGATCCGTTATGTGTCCCGGTTGTTCGTTTTTCATCCCGGTGACCCGTAAAGCTCCCGATAAGCTCCTTAAACTCCGCTAGACCTGCAAAATACATATCTAAACAAAAGTAGGCTATTCGAAATTAAAACTTGTGTAAAAACGTCAAATTAAGCAATTACGATCACCGGTTTTCGACCACGTATCACATCCCCACACTTGTCTTTTGCTTACCCTCAAGCAAATCTGTTTTTCACTTTCACGTGGGTCGAACAAAGAATACACTCCCATTCCCGAGACGAAGGTTAACGTCAATTGTCATGCAAAAGTTCAAACTCTTTACAATTTTCAACATATTTAACGGTAAATGATTAATCATGTAAAAATGGTTATCCAAGATTAACCCGCCCTTGAAACTAATAATTCATGCACATCCCTCACAATGTTCTCTTCACTCGATTTATAAATTAGCTAATTTTTATGATGTATTAGCACTTCAAAGTATAATCGCTCAAAATCGATTAGAACATGTACCCGCATAGGCTTGCAACTCAATCATTCTCCACCACCGAACACGAATACTAAGCACAAGTCATAAGGTCTTTGTAAGGGTTGTAATGGGGCTATGCTAAGGGTAGGAAATAGGATATTTTAAAGTGGCTAAGGTGATGAAAATTCGATTTTTATTACAAAACAACTATTCTAAACAAAACTAGACTATACGTCAACTTCGAGGCACTGATGTTTGCCTTTTATTTCTCAAACTAGGAACATATATTTTTGTTCTTTTCTCAACAATTTTCTCGTCTTTTTCTTAACATTTTCTGATTTTTCTCTTCTTCTTCTTTTTTTATATATATGCAAACAAACAATTCACGAATATACAAACTTGATTCCTATAATCGAATTTCCATCACACGGGTTTAAAAGAAAAAAGGTTTAAGGTTATGGGCTATAGGGTGGTCAAACGAAAGGATTAGGCTCGAAATTGGCTACTAGGGGATAATTTTTGGGTAAGGATATATAAATGGTGTAAAAGGAAAAGGTTTACCTAATGCCTTAATCATTCTCGTGCTTGTATTCGGTCTATGGTCTCAAACGTATCAAAAGTTGCAAGTTCTACAATACATGACTAATGGTCCACTCAAACAAAGAAGTATAAGTATGTAATTCTATGATGTAAAAGTGGCTCAAAACTTCACATATCTAAAGGGTATGGTATGTGACATGCATAAAATGCTAATTTCTTAGGCGGATTATTCCCAAATAACCACCCGCTAAATACCCGCCATGCTATTAATTCGAGCTTGACCATGACAAAAGACCAAATGGGTTGTGACATCCCTCGTTGACTTAGTTACTTATGTTTTAAGATCGCTTTCGAAACAAGATATTTTTGAAAAAAATTTGAAATTTTCCCCCATCCCCACACTTGAGGTAAACATTGTCCTCAATGTGTAGTGTTTAACGGGTCAAAACCGAAAACTTTTACTACTCCCCCATCCCCACACTTAAGGTAAACATTATCCTCAATGTGTAAGAACTAGAGTTTTAAAACGCACAAGGGATGTGACACAGCTAACTTCCCAAAAATTCCACCCCAGAAAAATAACATACAATTACAATCCACTTATTACTAATCTAAAAATCAAGGTAAAAAGGAAACGCATGCACCTGATTTTTGTTGCTAGATGCCCATATCTTCTTCTTCTCTTCACAAAAACGGTCGTCCCTTGAACATGATGAACCGACAAATTTTAACCCTTGTGTAGAAGCATGCTTCTCACAACCATTGAAATTTGTTAGCTACTTAGTTCTACCATTTTTATGAAAGTGTTACCAAGTCATGTGTTAATTTACCTTGATTTATGTGGAAAAATAATTTACAACAACAACAATCCTAACTCACTTTCATAGAAATCACGGTTGCATTTAGCTTATGCAACAAGCCCTTTTAAACCTCCCAATAGCTTGAGAGAACGAGAGGTCTCGTGAGGGTTATATAGGGAACACACCCACAACGTTCATTTAACTAGGCAAAAAGAAATAATAACAAAATAGAAATAAAGAAAACCAAAATATACAACAACAACAACACAAAACATACCTTGCCCTCACCGCTGATATCTCTCGTTCGGGTAAACTGGCGGATTTGGCTTGTATGGATAACCAGTGAGGGCTTCGAACATCTCCCTGTAGTTATCGAGGGGACCCGGCTCTGCTTGGGGTGGCGGCTGGTAGGGTATCGGGATGAAATTGGATCCAACTGCCTCAGGCCAGTGAGGGGATGGGTCAGATGAGCCTCGTGGAACGTGGAGGTTGGAGTAATCGGTCCACCCCGCATGTTCCACATAAGGAAGGCCGGCTTCATAGTTTCTCTGATGTCACTCCTGATCGTGGAGGACCTTGGCGTTATTAATAGCCATTTGATTAGAAACATATAAAGCACTCCATCGGCGTCGTTCCAATTCATTGCGCTCATTTTGACGCCTCTCTTCATCTGCCTCCCATGCCCGTCTTCGGGCTGTCTCATCCTCTTGCATTTGTATCAAACGCTCCATTTATGACCTTTGGAGCGCTTGCTGCATCTGCTACTCTTCCATGTGTTTTTCCATCCTCTCACGATAGGCCGCCTGGAAGGCCCACTGTTCTTGCATCTGGGATCCATGTGTTTCCTCCCAGTTCTGTCTCCTCCTATCATACTCTCTACCCTCGCCTATACCCGCAGAGATGTTGTCAAACACTTTCTGTTGGCCCCGGTTGAAATCCTTGTACGAGGGTACCCGTCGAAAATTCACAAAACTCGCCACCTCTGCATTCAACTCCCTGTGTGGCCTCATATACCTCTGCTTTGGTCCCCATGGACCAGGAGGCTCAGTTTCGTCTTCTTCATCAACCATTTCTACATCTTCCTCATCCCCTTGTTGAGCATCTGGATCAACAAATTCATAACTGTGACCCAATTTGTCAGTCACCACATACTTGCTTCCCGAAAGCTTCACATGTATCTTCCAATTTTTCTTTATTGCTACTAGGTTGAACTCTTCCAAAGGCTTAGATACCCAAAGCGATTCTGGGGGAAGACAATTCTGCTGGAGGATCATGGCACTAATGAGGCGCACATATGAAATCATGCGCCTGTGAAACGACTCCCGAGTGAACCATGTATTCATCATGATAATATGCCACCATGACAAAGTCGGTGTCCCGTACAACAAGGAATGAACCACTCTACAATCACTTGCTCTCACTCCTCCCCTATCACCAAATCTCACCAAAACATTTCCTAGGGAAATTCCTTGAAGAATCCTCCCCTCAACCGTCATTTGGTTCCTTGCGGCCGCTCCCCCATCGTTATATGGTAAGATACCCGCGGTCATTTGTTCCGGATCATTACTGTTCGCATGGTTATCCAAGAATTGTTCAATGGTTGGATAATCATACGCTTGCACCCCCAAAGAATCAAAGCGCGCAATGCAAATAATCGTTTCGAAGGACATTGTCATCTCCCCTCGGCTTGTCTTACCAACCAATCTCCACTGGGCGGGAGGGCCATCCTTGTTCATGAACCTCAACGACGCCAACCATTCGCACACTTCCGCCAAATACATCCAAGAGGTGTTGTCTTCACACCAATCAAGCACTCTTTCCCATCCTTGACGCTCAAACATTTGAACAATCCCAATCTTTCTAAACTCTTCAACATTTACAACCCTTTCACACACCACCCTGTCCGGTACTGAAGTAGTAACATGATTGACCATCTTCCACTTCCACAGTTTAGCTTCCAACTTCCTATCTTGGAATGTCGATAGCGGTTTATTTTTTTCTTCATCCCATACCCCAACGCTTCGACTATCCCTGAACTTCTCCCAAGCCCAATCCTGCCTGTATAACCTAGCATCACCCTCTTCTATCGAGCTTAATTGCTCCCACTTTTTCGGTATTAATCCGGAAGAAGATCCCACTCCAGATGATGAGCCTTGCCCTGTAGTTTTCTGCTTTTTCCTACCTCCGGCCATAACTACAATCACAAAACAAACAAAACATCAATATAAACCCAACCTTCAATAAGCTCTCAAACTTTGAACATGATGTATGATGTTGAAGTTTTAGTTAACAAGTAGATGTGAAATCGCCTTTTTAAACTTCCAAAGTCGCCCATTTTATCATCCACCTATCAATTTTTAGTTGTTTATTCACAATTTCTTATAAGTTCAACAAAGTTTCAACATCATGCCCATGTTCAATCATGTAAATAACGAGTGTAATCACTTCACTATGGTTATGACATGTTCAAATCCTATCCAAAACAACCAATCACACTTAAACTCATGCTAGAACAACATACATTGTTTAAACAACCTACTCTTAAACTAAAAAGTTTAAAATTTCGGAAGAAAAACAACTAAACATGTGATAATCAAGCTTAAATTTAAGTGAAATCCATACCTTTAGTGTTGTAGACAAAAAGAACTAAGAAAAAGATGTAAAACAAGTAACTTGATGAACACCCTTCAAAAACCCAAAATTTCACGCCCAGAAATCTTGCAACCGGGCAAGAATTGATGGAAACCGTGATAGGGGTTTTGTTCCTCACGAAAAATTACACAAGATGGACTCAAGAACCAGGAGATTTGGTGAAGATTTGAAAGAGTTATGGAAGCTTGAAGGTTTTAGGGTTCTTAGAGGTTTTGAAGAAGAAGAATATGGAAAGGTGGATTTTGGATGTGAATGACGTAAAGGGTTTGTGGTAAAAAGGGTTGTGGGTCAGATATTATTGAATGGGATTAACATATGTGGTTATAAATGAGTTTGGGACAAGTTAAAAGAGTTAAAATTGGGTTTTGGTTCAATTTCTTGCGTCAAAACGAAGTCTGCCGCGGCCAGGTTTAGGAAGCCTGTCGGCGAAGGCCTGGCCCCCCGTCGCCGACGGCCTCTTGTTTGAGCAATAGTGGGCGACGCCCTATCCCCCTGGATACGGGCTTGTTTGGCCGACGCGTATTTTGGGAACCCGTCCCCGACGGCAACACCCCCGTCGCCGACGGCCTCTACTTTTTCCATTTTTTATTTTTCAATTTTTTTTTATGAAAATAGGGAGAAAAATATATACTTTTTATAAAAGAACTATATACATTTAAAATTCCTAAAAATTATTAAAAATAATCAAAGGGGTTAGTATGAAACGAAAACGATTATTCCCAAATTACTCAAACAATTAAATAAATTATACATAACTTTACACAAAATGTTACCTGTTCTTTTTAGTCGACCTCATAAATCGGGATGCTTGCCATAAAGCTCACCGATTCCTTGCTTTCGTCCACTCTTTCGTTGCCATCAAGAAACGGTTTTTGCCGATGGCCATTGACCGTTTGCCGTGACCCATCCTTCGGGTCCTCGATGGTAACATCACCCAATTGTCCGACCCGGGTGATCACATAGGGTCCCATCCATTTGCTTCGGAGCTTTCTGGGGAAAAACTTGAGCTTCGAGTTGTAGAGCCATACTTTTTGCCCAATTTCGAACTCTTTCTTCCTCAACTTGGCATCATGCGCCCTTTTCATCCCATCCTTTTACTTGGATGCGCATTCATATGCCATTTCCCTTAGCTCCTCCAACTCGCATAGATTGAGTTTCCATTCCTTACCTGCATCATCATATTTAACATTGACTTCTTTAATAGCCCATAATGATTTATGCACAAGTTCAACCGGTAAATGACAATTTTTACCGTAAACCAAACGGTAAGGTGTAGTACCAATGGGTGTCTTATGTGCCGTACGGTAGGCCCATAAAGCATCGTTCAACTTGATTGACCAATCCTTACGGTCCGCCCGTACGGTCTTTTGCAAAATCTCTTTAATTTGCCGGTTTGACACCTCTACTTGCCCGCTTGTTTGCGGGTGATAGGGGGTAGCAATTCTATGGTCAACACCATACCGTTTTAAGAGTTTCCCAAACCGAAAATTTTTAAAATGAGATCCTTCGTCGCTTATGATGACACGAGGAACCCCAAACCTCGAAAAAATATTGGTTTGAACAAAATTACAAACTACGGAATGATCGTTTGTCTTGGTGGCTATTGCTTCGACCCACTTTGACACGTAGTGAACGGCCACCAAGATATACAAATTGCCATAAGAATTGGGGAATGGTCCCATGAAATCAATACCCCACACATCGAAAATGTCAACTACGAGGATTGGTACATGGGCATCTCATCCCTTTTTGAAATCCCCCCTAACTTTTGGCATTCTACACAATTCTTAGAAAACTCGAATGCATCTTTAAAAATAATCGGCCAATAAAGACCACTATTCAACACTTTGTGACCCATTTTGTGACCACTAAAATGGCCACCACATGCAAACGAATGTAGGTGCTTCAACACGCTTGGAATCTCCTCATCGTCAATGCATCTTCGAATCACTTGGTCCGCACACTCTTTCCACAAGTGCGATTCTTCCAACCGTTAATACTTAATTTGAGACATGAAATATTGCCTCCTCCGTCTATCCCAATGTGGCGGTAAGTCACCTGTAACAAGATAATTCACAATGTTAGCATACCACGGTAACTTATCTAGTTTCATAATGTGCTCATCAGGAAACGACTCATTGATCTCTAAAGATTTAGGATCCTCCTCAACTATCAACCGGGACAAATGGTCCGCTACCACATTCTCGGTACCCTTTTTGTCCCGGATCTCCAAATCAAACTCTTGGAGCAATAACACCCATCGGATCAATCTCGGCTTGGCATCTTTTTTCTCCATGAGGTACCTAACAGCAGTATGATCAGAATAAATAATCACTTTACTACCCCATTTATATGACTGAAACTTATCCAATGCATATACCACCGCGAGTAGCTCTTTTTCGGTGGTGGTATAATTCAATTGTGCATCCGAAAGAGTCTTACTCGCGTAGTATATGGCAACAGGTTTCTTGTCAACCCGTTGTCCCAACACGGCCCCCACCGCATAATCACTTGCATCGCACATAATTTCAAATGGTAAAGACCAATTTGGCGATTGCAAGATTGGGGCCTCAACTAATTTTTCTTTTAACTTGTTAAACGCGTTTTGGCAATTTTTATTGAAATCAAACGGTTGATCTTTTAATAGCAAGTTACATAAAGGCTTGGTTATGTCACTAAAACCCTTAATAAACCGTCGATAAAAACCCGCATGACCTAAAAATGGCCTAACACCTTTAACACTCGTGGGATACGGCAAAGTGGATATAACTTGTACCTTTGCACGATCGACCTCTATCCCACGACTCGATACCACGTGTCCCAACACGATTCCCTCTTGAACCATAAAATGGCTCTTTTCCCAACTCAAGACCAAACTAGTTTCTACACACCTTTTTAGTACTTTGTCTAATTGGTCCAAACAAGCCTCGAATGACGACCCGAAAATTGAGAAATCATCCATGAAGATTTCCAAAGACTTCCCCACCATATTTGAGAAGATACTCATCATGCACCTTTGGAAGGTGGCGGGGGCTTTACATAGTCCAAACGGCATTCGCCTAAATGCGAAGGTGCCGTAGGGACAAGTAAACGTTGTCTTTGCTTGATCTTCTGGATGGATGGCAATTTGATTATAACCAGAATAGCCATCTAAAAAGCAATAAAATTGTTGCCCCGATAATTTCTCAACAATTTGATCAATAAACGGTAAAGGAAAATGATCTTTGGATGTTGCGGTATTCAACTTCCTATAATCAATACAAATTCTCCACCCGGTTACCGGCCGAGTGGCTACCTCTTCACCTGTGTCATTTTTGACGACTTGTATACCCGCTTTCTTTGGAACCGTCTACGTTGGGCTCACCCATTGGCTATCCGAGATCGGATAAATGATACCCGCATCAAGCCATTTCAACACTTCTTTCTTCACCACCTCCTGCATATTCGGATTCAATCTCCGTTGTGCATCTCGAACGGGAGTCACACTTTCTTTCGTGATGATTTTATACATTACCACCGAGGGACTAATTCCCTTCAAATCAGCAATGGTCCATCCAATCGCCGCCCGATTGGTGACCAAAACACCCATCAACTTCTCCTCTTGCTCCTCGGTTAAGTTTGATGCAATGATAACCGGGAGTGTGTTGCCTTCACCAACATAAGCATACTTGAGATGCTTCGGCAACGCCTTCAATTCAACTTCCAGAGGCTCTACCAATGAAAGCTTCAATTTGGTGTCAATGCTCTCCGGTAAACTCTCAACTTGGTGCGTCCATGTCGGTTTTCCTTCTTTAACCGCAAGCACCTCCAAACTCTTCACCTCCTCGTCTATGCTCTTATTCCTCTCCACCTGTGACCTGTCAAACATATAACAATCCTCCATTGTGTTTTCCCCATCCACGACTGTGTCGCAAAGAGGTATACACGTGTCAACAATGTCCGCCATATAGCATTCATCATCAACTGGAGGGTTCATCAGTCCGGAAAAAATATGCAACCTCAACCTTCGGTTTCCAAATGTCATGTCAACCGTTCCTGTTTTGCAATCAATTTGAGAATTTGCGGTTGCTAAGAACGGTTGACCCAAAATCACCGTAGGTTGCTTGGTTGGGTCCTTGGCCACATAATCAAGTACCAAAAAGTTCACCGGATAGTAGAAATCCTCGATTTTTACTATCACATCCAAGACAATTCCACGGGGTAGTTTGGGTGTCAAATCGGCTAACACCACGGTGGTGTTCGACGATTGAAGTGGACCAAACTCGTATTGGTCATATAAACTACCTGGTAGAATGCTCACACTAGCACCAAGATCTAGAAGTGCCTGGTTGATTTTGAAATCGCCTACTTGGATTGAAATGATAGGCGCACCCGAATCTTGGAGCTTAGGTGGAAGTGCACCCGAAAGAATCGAACTCACATTTTCGGTTAAATCTATTTTTTTAGGAAATTTATGAGTTCGTTTCTGGGTACATAATTCTTTCAAGTACTTAGCATATGATGGTACTTGCTTGATTGCATCCAAAAGAGGTGAATTAATTTTTACTTGTTTGAAAATTTCGAACAACTCTTCTTGTTGTGGACCTCTTTTGTTTACAACCTTCTTCATGGGTCCCTTCAATGCTTTGGGATACGGGGCGGTATTAATCTCCACACCTGTTTCCTTAGCCTTAGGGACAGGGATGGTTACAACGGGTGTGTTATTATTATTTTTTAAATCATTTTTGTTTTGACCCGTTTGACCATCCTCATGTTCATCCTCACTAGCATCTTCCACCACCCCTTCAACAAACTGGGGTGATGGTGTTTTGACACCGTTATCTATGACTCGACCACTATGTAAAGTTATTTTATTAATTGGTACCTCACGTGTGTTCTTCGAGTTTGACCCTTGATGCTTAGGGTTCACCGTGGTGTCACTTGGAAGCTTTCCCATGATTCCCCTCATTTGAGCCATTTCCTCCGCAAGTTGCCCCACTTGCTTCTCCAACGCGTTATGGGATTTATCTCGTACCTCAAACTCTTTCTTTATCTCTTGATTTGAATGGTTGATAGCATTCATAATAGCATCAAGTTTAGAGTTTAATGAATCATCACCTTGAGAGTTTGAAGCACCACCCCTATTTCCACTTTGGTTGTAACCACGTTGATAATTGCTTTCACGGTTTTGATACCCTTGGTTACCCCCTTGATTGTAATTCCTTTGGTAACCCCCTTGGTTTCCACCTTGTCAATTATTATAGGAAGAACCACCTTGCCCACCTTGATTGCCCGATTGAAAATCAGGGTTCATTTGATTCGAGGCATTAACATACCGGAAATTAGGGTGATTTCTCAAACCTGGATGGTAAGTGTTGGAGTTCATATCATATTGCTTTTGATCCCCATACACTTGATTTACCTCTTCGGTGTATTCTCCCGATCCCGTTTGACATTGATCGGTCTGATGACCAATCTCCCCACAATCTTCACACACCGCGAATTGCACCGCGTTCACCTCCTTCTTCTTCATACGAGCTATCTCCCTTTCTAGAGTGGAAATTCGATCCTTAGAATCAAGATCGGGAAGTGACCGAGAAACGGGATGTTTCTTAGCTCTATCGGCCGATTCCCTTGCCTTTGACCGCTTGAGAAATTCCCAATCATCATCTTCATGATTGCTCAATATAGTTTCGTTTCTCGTTGACTCGAGGCGATTCCATGTCTCATCGTCTAATCCTCTCACAAAACATTTAACCAACTCCCACTTTTCGATTTGATGGTGTGGGCACTTTCGAATCAATTCCTTGTACCTTGTGAATGCTTCATGCAACGGTTTGCTTGATAGTTGGTAAAAAGACCGAATTTCATCTCTAGCGTCATCGGTTTTCGCCATCGAATAGTACTCATCAAGAAAAACTTGTTGCATCTCACCCCATGTCTGAATACTATTCGCCGGAAGTGTAAGAAACCATTGTTTCGCCTTATCTTTTAGCGAAAACTGAAATAACCGAAGCTTGACTTCTTCCAATGCAAAATTATGCCCCCCGATTGTGCTACATATAGACGAAAACTCCGCCAAATGGGTGTATGGTTCGTCATTAGACCTCCCATTGAAATGGGGAAGCATGTTGATGTAGTGGGGCTTGCAATCAAACATCCTTCTTTCATAAACTATTGGAGAGTCATTATCGGTAACCACCGGTCTATAACGGTCATTTACTCCCCGTGGAGGTTGTTGATGACGATGTGGACCGTTAACTTCTTGATCAACCGGTCTTCGATTATCCCTTCAATCAGCTCTTCTATCACCACCTTGATTTCTACCTTGATTACCTCCTCCCACAAAACGAGGAATCCTATTAGGGTTACCATTGTTGTTATTGTTGTTGTTGTAAAATCCATCATTTCAATTCCTTTGGTTGTCGTTTCGTGGTTGGCGGTTGTTCTCGTAACCGTCATTCCTCAGATTCCCATACCCATAATCTACATTCCCCCACAAAATTGGCATTTTGGTAGCCAAATTCTTCATCATCATACCCTCTAGCATTGTAGACATTCCCCCGGTTCACGTACCCCCAATCTTCATCATTGACCCTATCATCATAGTTACCCCCATCATCCGAGTATTCCGTGTGAACACTCACATGCTCCAGTGATTGGTAACCAGGAACACTAAATGGCTCATCATCGGGGATAGCGTTTCTCAAATCGTCTATATTAAAGAACGGGTTTTCGTTCACGGGATTTCCACGATCTCGGTTGCCTCTACGATCGGAATTAACATTCCGGACATCGAGGTTGTTGGGTAAGGAGTTATGTCGGTGAAGGTTTTGTTGTTGGGGTGTTTTGGTTTCGGAAAGGTGGTGTGGGTGGTCTAGAGTTGTTATTACCACCCGGTTGCTCTTGAGGTATAGGTTGGACATTTTAAGCGGGACTGAAGTTTCCTCGGTATTGGAATTGGTTCGGATTTTGGTTTTGGTTGTGGTTGAGGTTTTGGTTTGAATTTTGGTTTGCCATTGAATCAGTTTCAATGGGTGGTGTGGATTGTGGTGTTTGGGTGACTTGGTTAGAAATAAGTGTTGCTTCCAACCGGCTTGCTAAATTCCTTCTTGCAACTCTTTCGATTTCCAGTTCATAGACTAACGGTGAAGTCCTCCCGGGGTTTCGCGTATGCATGCACTACCTGTAACCTACACAAGTAACACACCCCGCGTAACAAGGAAAAAGACAAAGTACAAGAAAAGAAATTATACAAATTAAACAGTTAATCACGCAAATTCAAACAATATCCAAACACAAAGCGCACGCACTCCCCGGCAACGGCGCCAAAATTTGATCGGAGTGTCGCGCTCTGGTCAAAGATAATATTTATAAACCCTAATTACCCTTAACAAATAGCTAGTGGTAATAAGGGGTCGAACCACGAAGAGTATGTGGTTTGCGAATGGATTCGATTGAATTAAAACAAATGTCACAAATTACGAAGCTTGCTATAATCTTTTTGTATTTTTATTTAGTTGAAAAGATGTGAATTAGACTAATAGGATTGGTTTAATTGATTAACAACTAATAATTAACGGTTGCAAGAAAACTTGATTACTAAACAATAATGAGAAAAAGGGTTCACACCCGGTTTCGGTAATTGTCAACCTAGGGGTTCTACAAATTTTAGATTCAACTCAATTGTATAACGATTAACGGATTTAGTGTACCGTGACTTAGGTGCCAATAACTATCAACATTTCGAGGAGCGGACAAGAATGCACTTTGTAATCACAACAAGTAAAACCTAACCATGACAACGCATAATTACACATAACCATTTCGCAAAGTCATAACTTTATAATCGTTCGACAATTTACGAATACGAAACAAATGTAAACTATTGTCAATGGTTTCAAAAATCAATACAAATTGTCACAAAGTTGAATCAATAAACAATTTAAAACCCTAAATTAAACAACTACCTACACCAGGGTGAAACCAAGGTGATTAGCCGCTCATGGTTGATGAAACTTGATCACTGGATGCTTGAGACTTGATTGAGATCATCTTGAAGCTTGAGGAATGATGAAATGATGAGGTGTAGGGTTTGTGATGGTGAGAGGTTTAATGAGTATGGATGAATGGATGATTAGGGTTTAATGGAATGTTTGGTGAATGAGGATGATGTTCTTGATGATTCGGGTGGTGTGTGTGATTAGAGATGGATTAGAGATGAATTGCTCCATGAGAATAGGCTCCCAAGATGATTCAAAACTTAAATTCTTGTGTAACTCCCGTCTTGATAGCTAACTAACCAATAAAAATTGTCCTTTTCACCCACAACCAAAAAATTCGCGTTCTGTCAAACTGCAGCCCGTCGGCGACGGCTTCCCAAATGCACAACTCCGTCTGACACCTTAAATCACTGGATATGGGCTTCTTATAACGATGGGGTTAACTAGGACGCGTCGCCGACGGCTTGGAGCCCGTCGGCGACGGCCTCTCCATTTTTTTCATCTCGCACTCCCGTTTGATCTGTTATGCGTCCCGGTTGTCCGTTTTTCATCCCGGTGATCCGTAAAGCTCCCGAAAAGCTCCTTAAACTCCGCTAGACCTGCAAAATACATATCTAATCAAAAGTAGGCTATTCGAAATTAAACCTTGTGTAAAAACGTCAAATTAAGCAATTACGATCACCGGTTTTCGACCACGTATCAAGCCTATACCTCGATACCCTGACCCAGTACCTGCACCATTGCCAACCATGAGTGAAGAGAATGTGCAGGAACTCCGCACATATGATGAGGAATTAGTGGAAGAAGGAGAGAGGATATGACAGATAGGAGAAAAGCTCGTATGGAAATATGACGAGCAAGAAATGCAGTTCTGGAGGAAAGGCCCCTATATATATATATATATATAATGTGTGTAGTTGAAAAAAATCAACTAAAATAGATAACCTAATACCTATCAATGCATAACTATTAGTGTGTTTAAATTTCAGTTGTAGATTGTAATAGATATATATATGAAAAGAGTAAAAGTAGCAATGTTCGACGTTTTTGATCAATTTGTTCGCCTGATTATTTGCATTAAATCTTATTCTGTGATATTATTACCTGATAAATGTTTATAATCCAGATGGACAACGAAGTAAATCAGGAAAACCAGAATAATGATAATAATGGAAACCAAGTATATAACAGTGTCATCCAACATATAGTAGCACAAGGAATTATAGACGCTATGCCATATATCATCAAGACTGTTAAAGAAGCAGAAAATAATAAAACTACAAGTGGAAGTAAACGACCAACTACGGAACCCAGTCACAGCGTGAATAATGGACCGCTACTCCAATTACCTATTCCAAAAAGAAGAAGAACCATGTCATATGGTTGTTCTTACAAAGAATTCTGGTCTTGCAAACCAATATAATTCTCTGGCAATGAAGGAGCCATTGCAGCTCTACGTTGGATAGAAAAGACAGAAGCAGTCTTAAAAATAAGCAAATGTGCAGATGAAGATAAGATTATGTTTGCTTCTAATCTTTTTAAGAATGCAGCTCTAGAGTGGTGGAATACCATTCTCCAGTCTAGAGGAAGTGATAAAATTTATAATATGGAATGGACTGACTTTAAGGACATAGTTGAAAGGAATTTTTGTCCTCCTCATGGAAAAGAACAAATCGCTAATAAGTTCTTAAATCTTAAAACGACTGGAATAGACTGCAAGGCTTACACTACCATATTTTTCGAATATGCTAGAATAGTGCCAACCCTAGCCTCATCAGAACCAGTATTAATCTCCCGTTACATCTGGGGATTAATCAGTGAAATCAGACATGTAGTCAAGGCAGCTAGACCACAAACCATAGAAGAAGCGGTAGAACTAGCCAATACCTTGACTGATGAATTGGTACGTACGCAAGAAGAAAACCAGAGAAAGAACCTAGCCTAAATACGTACCCAAGAATTTCGTCAGTTAAATACCTACTGTGGGAAAAATACAGGTTCTACTTCTGCACCTTACTGTAAGTATTGCAAAAAGAAGCATTCAGGAATATGTTCAATATACTACAACTTCTGCAAAATGTCGGGACACAAGGAAGAAGACTGCAGGAAGAAACCCAGCAACAAGATATGCTTCAACTGTGGAGAGAGTGGGCATATCAAACCGAACTGTTTAAAACTAGCTCCAGCAACAAACAGCAAAACTACTAAGAATGCCAGAGCATTTGTTCTGACAGCCGAAGAAGCCAAGATGATTCCGGATGTGATTTCCGGTACATTTTTAGTTAATGATATTTTTGCTAAAGTATTATTTGACTCTAGTGCAAACCAAAGTTTTATTAATACTTCGTTCTACAAACTTCTCAATCAACCATTAAATAAACTTCAACAATAATGTTTCATAGAAACGGCAAATGGAGAATCCATTAAGATCACTGAAATCTTGCAGGGAGCAAGAATATAAATTTTAAACCATAATTTTATTGCTAACCTTTACCCAATGAATGTGGCTGGATTTGATATCATATTAGGAATGGATTGGTTAGTAGCCAACCATGCCAACATTCTATGTGATCAAAAGTCAGTACAAGTAAGTTCACTAAAGGGTAAAAAAATCACAATTAAAGGAGATAAGCCAACCATGTCCACAAAATTCATCTCTGTGATTAAAACAGCAAGCTATGTAAGGAAAGGATCACCAGTGTATATGATTTCCATAATCATTAACACTAAAGGAAAAGAATTGAAAGATATTCTAGTAGTATCTAAATTCTCAGATGTTTTCCCAGAAGAGTTACCAGGATTACCGCCAGATAGAGAGGTTGAATTCAGAATTCACCTAATACCAGGGACAGCACCAATTGCCAGGGCACCTTACCGTTTAGCGCCAGCAGAGATGCAAGAACTGAAGAAAAAATTGGACGAACTTCTTGTAACACCTCGTAAAATCACGTCCAATAAAGTATTGACACGTGTAATAAACCCTATTAAAGTCAAACCTTGAATATAAGGGACTAATTTTTCGAAAAATCGAAAAGCATTAATTATGAAAGAACCGGAAGTATTATCATACCTAAAATAAGTTTCTAAATAACCTTTTATGGTTTTGTATTCACAAATGAGCCACTTGTTAATCAAGTGTAGCCGTTTATGTGATTAATTGAAAGTTTGCGCAATAAAGGGTTAAAAGCGTCAACATGTAAATTCTTACCTCTGAGTGATCTTTTAACAAACCGAGAGCCTCATGATATGTGATTATACTCTCAGGAATGCCAATCATTGGCCATCCAAGGCTTTTATGCCTAAAAGTGAAGTTACGCGCAACTTTGCAAGTATAAGGGACTAGAAGTGTCAATATGTTTAATTATACCTCTGAATGACCTTTTATCGAGCCCGAAACATTATGATGTTTAATAATACTTTCAAGAATGCCTAATATGAATTAGATGAGGCTTCAATGATAGTAATTGATGAGTTACGCAAGTTTGCGCGTTAGAGGGACCTAAAGCGTCAAACTGCTAAAGTATACCGATTCGTATGTTATCGGACCTTCCGGAATATGACCATGAGTTATAGATACCTTAATTATCCTTATCATAGCTTAGATATAGGCTTTGAGGTGTTTAGTGCGCAAAAATAAACTTTTAAGTCATGCAGGGACTAAAAGTGTCAAAAAGCGCACAAGTTTGCGTTTACGCGCATATCTTACATTCTGGGAATTCCCGGACACCCAAAAATTTATGTAAGCACTAAAATATTTTATTTTAGTGTTTGGCTTGATAAAATTCCATTCGTCGCGTCGTTTGGATTGTTTTTCGCGTCCGTCCGTGTTTCGTCGTAATTAGCCGAACAACGTGACCGTACGACCAAACGAACTGACATCCGGCATATTTTTGAGCATGTTTCATGTTCTCTATGCTTAGGCATCATTGTAGAGCCTTAAAAATGGTTTAACGGGCCTTAGACGAGTCAGAAATGGCGTTTGGAAGAGCAGGGACTAAAACTGTCAACATTTGAAAATCCTTTTTGCTGGCCATAGGCTTGCGCACCTCAACACTGTGGTTGTTGCGGTGTGCAAGCGGTCCCCAGATGCAGCAACTCGTTTTTTTTGCATGTTCAGCCCATTCAAACGTCAAGTATTGCCCTTTTTCACTTCCATGCGCGTCCCCTACTAATTTTAGGGCTTAGGGACATGTGTTAATGATCAGGGATCACTCCTAGCATGATTTGTCATCATCAAATTGATCCAAGAACACTATAAAAAGGCCTTATGTTGCAACCATTTTGATCACTCATTCCACCTGCATTTGTGGGACTCTCTGGAGCTTTTGATCAGTCTCTAGTCATCCCTAATCGTGCATTAGGCTTTTGTAAGTATGCTTAACCTTCCCTAATCAAGTTTTGCTTAGTATTTAGCTTAAAAGTCAAACCGTCGTAATTAACGGTTGACTTATCGATTAATCACTAATGGTCCAGTGATTAGTCAAATTGAAGGTAGTTATAAGTTGGTATTTATGTGGGCAATAAACCCTTATAAGGGCACCCTCAGATTCCCACTCTAACTAGATCAAATGTCGGGTCAAAGTTGTTTAGAAAAAGTCAACAGAAGCTTAATTTTCAAATTAACATGTAATTAGAAATGTAGAAGGCATGTAACCTATTTTATCACTCATATAACTTGGTAATAAGTATAAGAACTGATCTAAGCTTGTTTGATCCGACAATTTCCTGTTTAGACCCGGTTCGGAACCAAAAGTCGCAAAACTTTGACTTTTGCTTTGACTTCAGTTCTGACCCGATTTAGTATGATTTGGAAATTCCTTAGAGTTTCCTTAGGACCAGGCTACATGTTAGCATAACCTTCTGTGGTTGGTTCAATGATTATCCGATTCGTTTACATGTTTCCGTTAGTTGCTTAAATGTTGACCAATATGCCCTTTTGACCATAAAACGAGAATTTTGGAAATGTGAAAGGACAATAATCCTTATTACTAATTTATAAAGTTGTCCCTAAAATTTTACATCAGTTGGAGGTCTAGATTAGGAGTTATGCTCATTGGCGAAATTATAACGCCTTTTAGTAATTAAAAGGCGCAATTAGCATAAAGCCTATCTAAACCCAAATTTTGACACCAAACCTTTTACCCACTGATGTAATATAATATTTTGGGATTTTCAAAGATTTTTAATTATTTTTAACCTGCTCATAACCTAAGGTTATGTCATTAATTCGGTTAATACCGATTATACCCTTTCGGTCATAAAATGAGTTCTACATAGTATTTTGACACCAATCCAATTGCTACTGATTTTATATAATAAATAAAGTATTTTGAACTTTATAAACTGATCAGAAAACTCAGATTTCTTGTATAACCCGGAAATCGCTTAAAATGGCCTTTAAAGCGTATTAAACGCATAGTTTGGGTTTAAAACCATTTTTGCCATATAAGGCTTATTACCAACTGATATGACCTATTAAAATAAGTTATTTTACTGATGTATTCGGACCCGAATCTCAGAACTCCATTTAAACTCTTTTATAACCTTTAAAATGACCAAAATACCCCTACGGGGCTTATTTTGAGATTAAACTCGTTTCGGGCATAATGGAAGATATCCCACTAATATCACAACATGTTTAAGGCATATTAACTCAGGAAACCTGTATATGACTCTTATGGTTACCCGTTACGCCTCTTGCGCGTTCGGTTCGGTTTATGTAACTAGTTTGCATAAGTTAGCCGAAACGGGTCAAACCTTATCATTTTTATCTCAAAATCCAGAAGGTGTTTAGATTACCCATATTATACAAGTATTCAAACTTGTCGGGTCTAAAACACATTCTATTCCGGTCTTCGCTTAATCATGCGTTTGAACCGTATATTTCCTTAAGACTAACCGGTCTAAGCTTAGGCTTAATTAAAGACCCGTTAGCATTCTAATTGGTTATTTATACCATCATTCAAGACTAGAGCCTTCTGGTAAATTGTACCTACGCTTACTTAAGTGAATACGGCTGAGTTATTAAAATTCTTGCTATTTAAGACAGGAGCTAGCTCAGGTAAATACTCTTAACTTATTTTCCCTTATACGGGCTTGGGATACGGTATTATAAAAATACCGCTTGGTCGGGTGTAGAAACCTTTTAATCGGAGATGATTAAATTGCATAATCCCGTTTTAATCTGTATTGATTGATAACAAATAACAATTAGGGGTTAATGACCGTGTCCTGGATATCCTTGGCTCATTTAAAAAGTGAATGGCCATAACTTAAGCACAAGGTGTAGGCATAACACCTCATGTTGCGTATGTAAAAGATATACTCACTCGTAAGGCTGTCTTCTTGTGAGTTATATTTATGGTGTGTCGATTAATCTTGACCGGCTTGTATTGTAGAATCACCGGCCCTAAATGTTGGACAAACATGTAAATCGAATACAAGATCTTTATTAATAAAATTGTCCCAAGTATAAAAGATTAATTTTGCCTCGTGCATTTTAATCAAATTATAAAAGATATTTTGTGCCACGTGCATTCAAATCAATTTTCAATCTTTTTCCAAAATTAGTCAGTTGAGTGTATTTACCAGTGAAAACTGACGTATTTTCAAAAGTCTAAGTGACAGGTACAAGTACGTAATAGGCTGGAAGCTGCTCAGGACGATAATAAGGAATCTTGCAAGTTCTAGGCGTCTAAAGTCTGTTGAACAATATTTATATTTTAAGATCCGCATGTGGATCCTTTACTTTCCGTTGTAATACTCGATATTACTTTATATTCGGATTGTAATATATTTATCTTTTGCTTCCGCTGTGCATTTATATATTGTGTTGTTTGACTATGATGATATCAACTACGTCACGATACTCCCCACCGGGCCCATCGGTGACACGTGGAAATTCGGGGTGTGACAGGTTGGTATCAGAGCCAACATTGAGTGAATTAAACACTAGCCCTTAGTGTTTAATCTCAATGACACAGTAGCACATTCTTTGACCTTTTGAGTCTAGACTTAACATAGGAATACTTTCAATCCTAATCTGGAAATTTTTACTTCCAAATTTTTACATATATTGGATACGTCGCCAAGCGAAGAAGCTGTATTAGAAATTCTCCACAATCTGGAGCCCTGAAATGATGAGCTTCGTAGCGCGGCTAGAATGAAACGAGCATCCAAGGAGAGAGCATTCAGAAATAACTTGAAGAAGAAACTCCTTTTGCTGAAGATCGTTTCCTTAATAGTCCTTATAAGGACATATTTATCTTTCAGTCCCTTCGAGGACACATTATCCCTTCAAAGACCCGCTTAGGGCAACTCTGTACTTTTATTTTCATATAATGAATTGATTAAACTAAGTTTTCATTCTAAACAAGAAATATGAAATAAATGGAAAATAACATCCCTTAGAAGGGAATTGCCTACGGGCTATAATTAACGTCCTCTGAGACTAAAGACAGTGGTAGCCTACAACTCCCTGTCAAGAAAAAGGTAATGAACTTTGATTCAAACCTTAATGCCTCGATTCTCTGAAATCATGGCTTATATCATCCTATAAGATGATCATATTATAAACATCCCTTAGAAGGGAAGTGCCTACGGGCTATAGTTAATGTCCTCTGAGACTAAAGACAGTCGTAGCCTATAACTCCCTGTCAAGAAAAGGAAATGAACTTTGATTCAAACCTTAATGCCTCGATTTCATAAAATCTGGGCTCATAAATTAAACTTGTCTACGTGACTAGGTCATTTGTGCCATTATTAACTTGTAAATTAGGATTTATGATAAAAGTCCTGAATAAAATAAATATCATCCCTTTCCTACCAGTATACATATTGAAAAGAATCTTAAAGGTAAAACCTAGCCTACGTGTCATTTTAGACATGGCCAAGATGGTAAAAACCTATTCAAGAGATTCAGATTCCTTGTTAACACCTAAGAACGTGTTAGCACTCTTGACAAATGTGATTCGAGAAAATCACAACAGTCATTCTTATATTGGATTCTTCCAATTTTCTTATCTAGCCTAGTGATTTAGAAATCATGGCTTAAATCATCGAATAAAGATGATCATATTGCTAAACACCTAAGAACGTGTTAAACACTCTTGACAAAAGTGATCTGAGAAAATCACAATAGTCATCCCTATATTGAAAATTTTCGAATTTCCTGATTTGGCCTAATGATCTAGAAATCATGGCTTATGTCATCCTATAAGATGAACATATTACAAACATCCGTTAGTGATGAAGTGCCTACGGGCTAAACTTGTTGTCCGATAAGACAACGACAGTGGTGGTCTTTGACCTCCTGCCTAAAAGTGTTGGACCATGTCCAAGCATAATAGTCGGTATGATCCAAACGATCTTGACTAATAGCATCTGAAAAGATGATCATATCATAAACATCCCTCAGAAGGGAAATGCCCACGGGCCATATCTATTGTCCTAAAAGACAAAAGGCAGTTGTAGTCTTCGGCTCTCTGTCAAGAAAAGTAACCGACTATGCTCAAACCTTAAATGCCTCGATCCCAAACGATCATGGCTTATAAATTCAAATCTGTCATAGTGACAAGGTCGTTGTGCCACTTTAATATCCTTAATGTCTTATATACTAGGATAAATTATAATGAAAATACTAACTAACAAATTAACCCATATGGTTTATATTACCATGGTTAATAAATCATCAAAATGATAATTTCATAATAAACTTTGAGTAAATCATTGTCAATATTTATGTAGCAATCAAGCTACATGGCTGGGTCAGATGAAGTTAACAGCCACTTGAAGGTAAACAATTATACTACCAGGATTAATATAACTGGAGCGGAACTGCATGCATTAATAGATGATGCCGTTACTCGAGCTCTTGGCAGACAGTATAATGATTCATATGATACTCGCTCTAAGACTCTATCTGTGGCTCGTAATAAGCCCCCTTCTAAATCACATTAGTCAAAGGAAGACGATGTTCATAACTCGTCAAATCAGAGGAGTGTTCTGTCTAGACAGGTTGTGCTTAACAAAGAGCCACATGTTAAAACCTGTTCATATAAATATTTTGTCTCCTGCAAGCCCAGAGACTTTACAGGAGAGGAAGGGGCCATCGACTGCAAGGTTGTGCTTAACAAAGAGCCACATGTTAAAACCTGTTCATATAAATATTTTGTCTCCTGCAAGCCCAGAGACTTTACAGGAGAGGAAGGGGCCATCGACTGCATGACATGGCTCGATGAGATGGACACTGTTGTTGACATCAGTGGTTGTGCGGAGCAAGATGTTGTGAAATTTGTTTCACAATCATTCAAAGGAGAAGCGTTGGCATGGTGGAGATCATTGCTCCAAGCCACGGGAAAGGTCCTACTCTACAACTTATCTTGGGATCAATTTACTGCATTAGTCAAGGAAAACTATTGCCCTCAGCATGAGGTAGAAAGGATAGAATCAGACTTCTTGACTCTGGTCATGAAGAATTTGGATTGTCAGGCATATGTGACAAGTTTCAACACTATGTCCCGCCTAGT
The DNA here is from genome assembly GCA_030545235.1 of Helianthus tuberosus. NCBI lineage: Eukaryota > Viridiplantae > Streptophyta > Magnoliopsida > Asterales > Asteraceae > Helianthus > Helianthus tuberosus. Next base: position 15,300 of record JARYGA010022417.1, on the reverse strand, counting down.
TCCTTATTTAGTCACCCCTGAACCTAAACGCATAGCGCGTTTCATTGGAGGCCTAGCACCAGAGATAAAGGGAAATGTTAAAGCATCTAGGCCTACCACATATAGGTCCGCGGTGGACTTATCCTTATCTCTCACTTTAGATGCTATCATGAATAAGTCTGTTAAAACTTCTAGCGAGGGAAAGAGGAAAGAAGACGAGGAAAACTCGCATCAATCTAACAAGAAGAAGAAGGGAAGCTCTGAGCATAGGAAAGATTCCGATTTTAGGAAAAGCTCGAGTCAGTTCAATAACAAGCCCAAATGCAGTAACTGCAGAAAACAACATTCTGGAAAATGTATGATTGACCCAAGTGCTAAATTGTGTGGAATTTGCAAGACCAAGGGTCACAAAACTTTAGATTGCAAGGAGTTGAAGAACGCGACATGTTACAAGTGTAACGAGGAAGGGCACATCAAAACCAACTGCCCAAAACTTATAAGGAAGCCTGGAGAGGCCAAGGGAACAAATGCATGAGACTCCCAGAGGAACACCCAGGAGATGATGCAGAATAATTATATAACAGGTACTTTTCCTTATCAAGCAATTTATGCAGAAATTTATTTGATGCTGGCACATATGATTCTATAATGGACGATAACTGGTGAGAACTGTTGTCTCCGCCTGAATAGGACTCCGGTCATTTAACGCAAGATAGAAATTGGCCGGTGATACCTTAGAGAATACTCCAACAAACCTTAGATCGATATTCATATCTATTAAGAATCACTCTTTTCTGATATCCTTATGGAAAACATTCAAGCTATCCAAATTCATTAATATAATAAAGACAGATGTGACTTTTTGGTCCCCTGTCAAAAAGGGTGATGGACTAGGTCCAACCCTTAAATGCCATTGATGGTCTTTTGTGACCTAGGCTAAGTGATATTGATATTTTAATGACATTCATTAAGAATGTTAGTGCCATATTGGCCTGTATAGTTTAATGAAACCATGGTTAGTATGTGTTAAGGCCATCAGGGTGGTGAATAGCAGTTGTTGGATTGCAACTAAGTAAATGATTCATTTAGTAATAGGAACCATTTCTTTTGTTCTTGTCAGAAATCTTCAGTCATAAAATTCTAATGTACTCTCTCTCCTACCCTCGGAGATAAATCCTTTCATAAGAATCTGGAATATTTTTCCCCAGAAAGAGTACGACAATATATATATTACTTTATTTTATTATTTTCTCATTATTTTATATCGCCTGCGAATGCCAAACTATGTTTGATAAGAGTGCCATATGAGGATTGGCGTATCCTAGTGTGTCCCATAGATTGCTTCCATGCCTGATCAGTATGGAGGTTTAATGCATGGAACCCCTGAGATATCCCAATGATCATATTGTACTAAAGTCGACTAGTAGTGTTCAAAGAAGATATCCAATATAAAATGTCCTTATAAGTATCTCTACTTAGGACATCCTTGCAATTTGTAAAAAGAATGTGTCATTTATCTGACACCGACATCGATAGATGAACCAAAGCCTGAGTGTACGGTCATCTCTGACATCTCTGTGTGCCAAATTTGTTAAATTATCAGGCTAGTTGAGCTCTGAATATATAGAATCATTCGAAGGAAATCGAATGTATCAAGATCAAGTAGCTTATAAGCCAAAACCTATTTAAGGAGCTTGGCGGAGCTCGCAATACATTACACACTAGTAATCAAAGGATGTGTTTCGCCAATAACCACAAAACATTATCACGTAATGATAGGCAGACTAATGAAAATTTATGATTAGACAATAAACCTGTATAGACTAAGAATCGCCAGGTTAAGAAGCTCTGAAGGAGAGTATGTACCTATTGTATAGGTCAACTGGGACACCCTTAGAGGCCCAAATACACTATGGAAGTAAGTCCATGCTACTTCAGAAAATACTTCCATTATTCTAGCAAATCTCGAGGTCGAGATTTCTTTTAAGGGGGTGAGGATGTAACACCTCGTAAAATCACGTCCAATAAAGTATTGACACGTGTAATAAACCCTATTAAAGTCAAACCTTGAATATAAGGGACTAATTTTTCAAAAAATCGAAAAGCATTAATTATGAAAGAACTGGAAGTATTATCATACCTAAAATAAGTTTCTAAATAACCTTTTATGGTTTTGTATTCACAAATGAGCCACTTGTTAATCAAGTGTAGCCGTTTATGTGATTAATTGAAAGTTTGCGCAATAAAGGGTTAAAAGCGTCAACATGTAAATTCTTACCTCTGAGTGATCTTTTAACAATCCGAGAGCCTCATGATATGTGATTATACTCTCGGGAATGCCAATCATTGGCCATCCAAGGCTTTTATGCCTAAAAGTGAAGTTACGCGCAACTTTGCAAGTATAAGGGACTAGAAGTGTCAATATGTTTAATTATACCTCTGAATGACCTTTTATCGAGCCCGAAACATTATGATGTTTAATAATACTTTCAAGAATGCCTAATATGAATTAGATGAGGCTTCAATGATAGTAATTGATGAGTTACGCAAGTTTGCGCGTTAGAGGGACCTAAAGCGTCAAACTGCTAAAGTATACCGATTCGTATGTTATCGGACCTTCCGGAATATGACCATGAGTTATACATACCTTAATTATCCTTATCATAGCTTAGATATAGGCTTTGAGGTGCTTAGTGCGCAAAAATAAACTTTTAAGTCATGCAGGGACTAAAAGTGTCAAAAAGCGCACAAGTTTGCGTTTACGCGCATATCTTACATTCTGGGTATTCCCGGACACCCAAAAATTTATGTAAGCACTAAAATATTTTATTTTAGTGTTTGGCTTGATAAAATTCCATTCGTCGCGTCGTTTGGATTGTTTTTCGCGTCCGTCCGTGTTTCGTCGTAATTAGCCGAACAACGTGACCGTACGACCAAACGAACCGACATCCGGCATATTTTTGAGCATGTTTCATGTTCTCTATGCTTAGGCATCATTGTAGAGCCTTAAAATGGTTTAACGGGCCTTAGACGAGTCAGAAATGGCGTTTGGAAGAGCAGGGACTAAAACTGTCAACATTTGAAAATCCTTTTTGCTGGCCATAGGCTTGCGCACCTCAACACTGTGGTTGTTGCGGTGCGCAAGCGGTCCCCAGATGCAGCAACTCGTTTTTTTTTTTTGCATGTTCAGCCCATTCAAACGTCAAGTATTGCCCTTTTTCACTTCCATGCGCGTCCCCTACTAATTTTAGGGCTTAGGGACATGTGTTAATGATCAGGGATCACTCCTAGCATGATTTGTCATCATCAAATTGATCCAAGAACACTATAAAAAGGCCTTATGTTGCAACCATTTTGATCACTCATTCCACCTGCATTTGTGGGACTCTCTGGAGCTTTTGATCAGTCTCTAGTCATCCCTAATCGTGCATTAGGCTTTTGTAAGTATGCTTAACCTTCCCTAATCAAGTTTTGCTTAGTATTTAGCTTAAAAGTCAAACCGTCGTAATTAACAGTTGACTTATCGATTAATCACTAATGGTCCAGTGATTAGTCAAATTGAAGGTAGTTATAAGTTGGTATTTATGTGGGCAATAAACCCTTATAAGGGCACCCCTCAGATTCCCACTCTAACTAGATCAAATGTCGGGTCAAAGTTGTTTAGAAAAAGTCAACAGAAGCTTAATTTTCAAATTAACATGTAATTAGCAATGTAGAAGGCATGTAACCTATTTTATCACTCATATAACTTGGTAATAAGTATAAGAACTGATCTAAGCTTGTTTGATCCGACAATTTCCTGTTTAGACCCGGTTCGGAACCAAAAGTCGCAAAACTTTGACTTTTGCTTTGACTTCAGTTCTGACCCGATTTAGTATGATTTGGAAATGCCTTAGAGTTTCCTTAGGACCAGGCTACATGTTAACATAACCCTCTGTGGTTGGTTCAATGATTATCCGATTCGTTTACATGTTTCCGTTAGTTGCTTAAATGTTGACCAATATGCCCTTTTAACCATAAAACGAGAATTTTGGAAATGTGAAAGGACAATAATCCTTATTACTAATTTATAAAGTTGTCCCTAAAATTTTACATCAGTTGGAGGTCTAGATTAGGAGTTATGCTCATTGGCGAAATTATAACGCCTTTTAGTAATTAAAAGGCGCAATTAGCATAAAGCCTATCTAAACCCAAATTTTGACACCAAACCTTTTACCCACTGATGTAATATAATATTTTGGGATTTTCAAAGATTTTTAATTATTTTTAACCTGCTCATAACCTAAGGTTATGTCATTAATTCGGTTAATACCGATTATACCCTTTCGGTCATAAAATGAGTTCTACATAGTATTTTGACACCAATCCAATTGCTACTGATTTTATATAATAAATAAAGTATTTTGAACTTTATAAACTGATCAGAAAACTCAGATTTCTTGTATAACCCGGAAATCGCTTAAAATGGCCTTTAAAGCGTATTAAACGCATAGTTTGGGTTTAAAACCATTTTTGCCATATAAGGCTTATTACCAACTGATATGACCTATTAAAATAAGTTATTTTACTGATGTATTCGGACCCGAATCTCAGAACTCCATTTAAACTCTTTTATAACCTTTAAAATGACCAAAATACCCCTACGGGGCTTATTTTGAGATTAAACTCGTTTCGGGCATAATGGAAGATATCCTACTGATATCACAACATGTTTAAGGCATATTAACTCAGGAAACCTGTATATGACTCTTATGGTTACCCGTTACGCCTCTTGCGCGTTCGGTTCGGTTTATGTAACTAGTTTGCATAAGTTAGCCGAAACGGGTCAAACCTTATCATTTTTATCTCAAAATCCAGAAGGTGTTTAGATTACCCATATTATACAAGTCTTCAAACTTGTCGGGTCTAAAACACATTCTATTCCGGTCTTCGCTTAATCATGCGTTTGAACCGTATATTTCCTTAAGACTAACCGGTCTAAGCTTAGGCTTAATTAAAGACCCGTTAGCATTCTAATTGGTTATTTATACCATCATTCCAGACTAGAGCCTTCTGGTAAATTGTACCTACGCTTACTTAAGTGAATACGGCTGAGTTATTAAAATTCTTGCTATTTAAGACAGGAGCTAGCTCAGGTAAATACTCTTAACTTATTTTCCCTTATACGGGCTTGGGATACGGTATTATAAAAATACCGCTTGGTCGGGTGTAGAAACCTTTTAATCGGAGATGATTAAATTGCATAATCCCGTTTTAATCTGTATTGATTGATAACAAATAACAATTAGGGGTTAATGACCGTGTCCTGGATATCCTTGGCTCATTTAAAAAGTGAATGGCCATAACTTAAGCACAAGGTGTAGGCATAACACCTCCTGTTGCGTATGTAAAAGATATACTCACTCGTAAGGCTGTCTTCTTGTGAGTTATATTTATGGTGTGTCGATTAATCTTGACCGGCTTGTATTGTAGAATCACCGGCCCTAAATGTTGGACAAACATGTAAATCGGATACAAGATCTTTATTAATAAAATTGTCCCAAGTATAAAAGATTAATTTTGCCTCGTGCATTTTAATCAAATTATAAAAGATATTTTGTGCCACGTGCATTCAAATCAATTTTCAATCATTTTCCAAAATGAGTCAGTTGAGTGTATTTACCAGTGAAAACTGACGTATTTTCAAAAGTCTAAGTGACAGGTACAAGTACGTAATAGGCTGGAAGCTGCTCAGGACGATAATAAGGAATCTTGCAAGTTCTAGGCGTCTAAAGTCAGTTGAACAATATTTATATTTTAAGATCCGCCTGTGGATCCTTTACTTTCTGTTGTAATACTCGATATTACTTTATATTCGGATTGTAATATATTTATCTTTTGCTTCCGCTGTGCATTTATATATTGTGTTGTTTGACTATGATGATATCAACTACGTCACGATACTCCCCACCGGGCCCACCGGTGACACGTGGAAATTCGGGGTGTGACACTTCTGGAGAAAGGTTTCATACAACCTAGTTCATCACCATGGGGGGCACCAATCATGTTTGTCAAGAAGAAGGACGGATCAATTCGTATGTACATTGATTACCGAGAATTGAACAAGGTTACAATTAAAAATCGGTACCCACTACCGAGAATCGATGATCTGTTCGATCAACTTCAAGGAGCTCGATTCTTTTCTAAGATTGATTTACGCTCAGGATATCATCAACTGAAAGTACAGGAAGAGGACATTCCTAAAACTGCTTTCAGAACAAGGTACGGTCATTATGAATTTACAGTCATGCCATTTGGTTTAACCAATGCCCCAGGCGCATTTATGGACATGATGAACAGAATATGTAAACCATATCTGGATACATTCATAATTGTCTTTATAGATGATATTCTTATTTACTCTAAGAGTAAAGAAGATCATGCAGAGCATTTGTTTATACTTCTGAATTTGCTGAGAAAAGAAAAACTTTATGCTAAATTTTCAAAATGCGAATTTTGGTTAAAGGAAGTGCAATTCTTTGGACACCTGGTTAATCATGAAGGAATTCATGTAGATCCCACAAAAATCGAGGCGATTACTAAGTGGAAAGTCCCTAAATCACCAACGGAGGTGAGAAGTTTTCTTGGACTAGCAGGTTATTGTAGACGTTTTATTCAAGATTTTTCTAGAATATATATATTCCCTTAACGAAACTGACTTGCAAATCAATTAAGTTTGAATGGGGACCAAAACAAGAAGAAGCTTTTAAAATTCTAAAGCAGATGTTAACCAACGCACCTATACTCGCATTACCAGAAGGAATTGAAGACTTGATAGTCTATTGTGACGCTTCAAAGTTAGGTTATGGATGTGTGTTGATGAAACGTCAAAAGGTTATAGCCTGTGCCTCTAGAAAACTTAAGAATCATGAAGAAAATTATACAACCCATGATCTAGAGTTAGGAGCCATAATTTTTGCCCTTAAAATTTGGAGACATTATCTTTATGGTAGCAAGTTTACTGTTTTCACCGATCATAAGAGTCTAAGATATGTTTTGGGCAAAAGGAGCTAAATATGAGACATAGACGCTGGATGGAGATTCTCAGTGATTATGATTGTGATATCCTGTATCATGCAGGAAAGGCTAATGTAGTAGCTGATGCTTTAAGTTGAAAGTATCATGAAAAGCCAAGACAAGTACGTTCTCTCAAACTAAATCTGCAGATAGATTTAAATGAGCAAATTAGAGAAATGCATGAAACAGTAATCAAGGACGATACTGAAAGGTAAAAAGGAATGATTAAGGAATTAGAACAAGGAACGGATGGAATTTGGAGATTCCATAAGAAAAGAATCTGGATACCCAAACAAGGAAACCTACGCCACCGAATTTTAGAAGAAGCCCATAAGTCTAAGTATACGATACATCCTGGTAATGACAAGATGTATCAAGACTTAAGAAAGAATTTCTGGTGGATAGGAATGAAAAAAGATATATCAACCTATGTTGCTAAGTGTCTAACCTGTTCACAGGTTAAAGCTGAACATCAGAAACCCTTAGGTTTATTACAGCAACTAGAAATGCCTATATGGAAATGGGAATTGATAACAATGGACTTTGTTACTAAATTACCCAAGACATGAAAAGGTAATGATGCAATCTGGGTGATTGTAGACAGATTAACCAAATCTGCTCATTTATTACCTATGAAGGAAACTTTCAGTATGAAACAATTAGCCAAGTTATATGTAAATGAAATAGTTTCATTACATGGAATTCCTTTATCAATTGTTTTTTATAGAGATAGTTGTTTTACTTCTCATTTTTGGACTAGTTTCCAAAAAGCAATGGGAATCAAATTAAAACTAAGCACATCTTATCATCCTCAAACAGACTGACAAAGCGAAAGGACAATTCAAACAATGGAGGATATGCTTAGAGCTTGTGTAATTGATTTCAGAGGAAATTGGGACGATCATTTACCATTGAATAGAATTTTCCTACAATAACAGCTATCATACCAGTATCAATGTTGCACCATTTGAAGCACTTTATGGACGAAAGTGCTGAACTTCAGTCTGCTGGGCAGAAATTGGAGAAAAGCAACTGTCTGGACCAGAGATAGTATAAGAAACAACGGACAAGATTATTCAAGTCAAGGAAAGACTAAAAGCAGCACGAGATCGTCAGAAGAGTTATGCTGATAACAGATGAAAATCGTTGGAATTTCAAGTAGGATATAAGGTATTATTAAAAGTTTCTCCATGGAAAGAAGTGGTCAGATTCGTAAAAAGGGTAAAGCTAAGCCCCAGGTATGTTGGACCTTTTGAGATTATTAGAATAATAGGACTAGTAGCTTACCAGCTACAACTGCCAGAGGAAATGGCAGGAATACATGATGTATTTCATGTATGTAATCTCAAGAAATGTTTAGCAGATGAATCATTAATGGTACCTCTTAAGGACATAGAGGTAAATGAGAAACTTAAGTTTGTAGAGAAACCCCCGCAGATTGAAGATAGAAATATCAAGAATCTCAAACACAAGAGATTAGTTCTGGTCAAAGTGAAATGGGATTCCAAGAGAGGACCAGAATACACTTGGGAGCTTGAATCAAAGATCCAAATGATATATCCACACCTGTTTTAGTATACCTCGATGACGAGATCTAAAACAAGGTGGGGAGGATGTGATAACCCTCCTAAAACCCTGAACATGCTCTAAATTGCCTATAATATACCTCGTATACGAAAAACAAGCATAAAATACCTTTATATTTATAAAAATCAAATAAAAACAAATAAATGGTGTCCTCGCGGGGCACGACCCATATCTCTGGGTCTGTCGCGAGCCGCGACAAGGTGGCACCAGGCCGCACCAGGTTGAACCACGTGTCCCTATGCGTGTTAAACCTACACCGTTGATTCATCTAAGCTAGACCCTACCCTACATCTCTCGCGGGCCACGAGAGATTTCGATGAAGAAGTCGCGGGCCGCGAGCCGCCCTCCGATCTGCACTATAAAAAGGGGCCTCAGGCTCAGTTTAACGTCGCTCATTTCTTTTCTTTCTCTAGAGCCCCTATAATAGCAATAGTGTTGCTAGATATTGTACCCCTAAAAAAAGCGAAGCTCTGCCTCGTTGTAAGTATTATAACCCATGGTTACGTATTAGTTACTCTACCCGATTGATCTAGGGCTCCGTAACGCACGTCAAGGCTCTGCCTGACTCAGTCATTGGAGTTCTGTCTCGGGGGTATGGCTAATGTAAATTGGGTTATCTTACTAACAGGTGTGCATTGTTTAATTTTAATAGATTATAACCAGGAAATCACCAGAAAGCAGTAGTATTATCTAAAACAGCAAAGTGAGTCATTCTCCTTTTCTACCAAACTGTTTTATCAAAAACTCAATTGTTTTAAATTATGATAACAGTGATTGAGTCTATGTATTCTACAATTACTGTCGGTATGTTGGGGTTTTGTATACATTACTTGTTACTATATTGTGAATAGTAGCATTACCACAAGTCATGATTGACAGTATCGTGGGTGGTAATTGGGTAGATATAAACATTGTAATCGCTCTCAATACTGTAAAAATATAAAAGCTTGTTTTGATTAAACTGGGATGCACTCGCTAGTATTTCTTGTTGATAAAACTTTTTAAAACATGTTTCAGGTAACTTAATGTGAAGCTAATAGAAGCCAGTTGGAGAGCACAGAAGGCTTGGAAAAGTGGCTATAAAAGTTACCTAAATAAAAAATAAGTTTTATTTCAATAAATTAGGGTTTATCCCTATAAACATATTATAATGGAAACTTGGATTTTTCCCATGTAATTATTATAAAAGTGTGGTGTTTTAACTCTGATAAACTATTTCCTAACTACGGTCCTGATGTTTAATTTCCGCTGCCAAATTGATAAACACCGATACCACTGGCTCTATGCATCTCGCGGCCGCCCGCCCCTCGGGGCAAGGAGTCGGGGTTGCGACATTTGTTAAAGTGAAAAATGTGTGGAAGACACTTGGGTTTTATAGGGAAGTGTTTAGGGTTGGGTTTGGTGAGCATTTAAGACAAGAAACACAAGTTTAAACCCATAAAACACAACAAAACCCGCCAATCAGCAAGGCTGATCACATCTGGTCGCGGATCCATGGCCTCGCGGGCCGCGAAGAAATTGGTGAGCCGGGTCGCGGCCGGTGAGAGCTCCGAGTTTGAAAATTTGTTTGATTTGTGTACAAAACACCCCCCCTATACTTCCATATTTGATGTTTTAAGTTATTTTTAAGGGGTTTTGCGTACAAGAACTATATAATAAGGGTATGTTATGTAATTATTTTATAAAACCAACATAAAACAAGTATAAACATGTATCTTTGTCGAGAATAAGTGTCGTATTTCGCATAAATTGAGTATATAGGTCATATGTTTGCAAGTTGACATATTTTGCACAAATTATGGTTAAAGTGTCACATGATTAACAATTTTAAACGTATGAACATGTAATAAGCGTGTATAACATGAATGTAAGAAAAAATACGATTTTCATTATGATCCAAGTCTCGGATTTTACAACGATTACAACGAAAAGATGATAACAAGGTTTCCAAAAATAGAATTATAAGCAACGATTTCTAATTATGGAAAGTATGAAAAAGCAGAGCGTTACATTATATCCTTTGCCCCTAACCCAGTTAACTTTTATCGTTACTATAGAATATATATAGCCTGAATTTTTATTGTTAATACAGAATATAATAATGAGTTTTTATCATTATATTATTTATGTTGGTGCAAGTTTGGTGTCAACAGCTTGGAAATCTTGTTTAGATCGGTTATATTGTGTCCGATACGCGTTTATATGTTTGAGATCTGAAATAGAGCACCTAGTAATGCAACTACTAGGTGCGCGCCTAGTTAAGTAGCGCAGAGAGTAAACTCTATATATAGGGTTGAGATATAGCGTACATAAATGGTTGTTCACGTTTATACAAATTGTAATGTAATGTTACTTTGTCAAAATGGAATCGTAAACAAGTATTATTACATCGTTCTTGTTTCAGTTAATCCATTAGAGAATTATGCACTCTAATCAATTTGAGTTGGTTAAATTACTTTGTTCCTCAATTTTGTGGTGAACATGATCAAAACAAGGAATTACAATATTATATTTTTAAACTAAGAAAACAAGCTAAAACGAAATGGTAAAGCGAGAAAGGAAGGTGAGTTATCTTATGTGATGATAGCGTGCATAGAAATGGAAAGGGGCTAAAATAAATTATTTTTCTACCTAATAAATAAAAATGATTCTCCATATGGCTGGTTTCAGAATTGTTACACATGTCTTCCAACTTTCAACATGAGGGGTACCTTGCAGACTCTTTGACGCGCAGTTCTTGTGTGTAATTTGAGGTTTTTTTACCGCATTGTAATTTTAGAAATAGCTACTATTTTAAAAAGAAGATTGGTCTCCAAAGTAGCAATGAAGAAAGTTGGGAAAGATGTTGTTAAGTACTTGGAGGACTACCAATTTGGGGTGGGGGTCCCTAATGGGGCGGAGGCGGTGCTGCACAGCGCTAACAGGTTTCTTAATTCTTTTTATTCAGATGGCTCGCTGGCCATGCTTACGGTTGATTTTTCCAACGCTTTCAACTTAATTAGTTGACCGTTCGGTTTTGCTTCGCGAGGTCCATCGCCATTGCCCCTCCATATTCCCGTGGGTTCAATTTCTATATGCCCAGCCTGCTAGGCTATACGTGGGGAATGACCGCATCGGGGCATTCACGGGGGTCCAGCAAGGGGATCCCTTGGGACCTTTGCTTTTTGCTCTAGCTTTATACCCCTTAGTGCTTCAGGTGCAGGAAAACTGCAAACTCCCCTTCCATGCTTGGTACTTGGATGACGGGACGGTTATCGGGGACGCTATTCAAGTTGCTAAAGCTCTTGAAATCATCGGTTCAGAGGGTCCAGCCTTGGGGCTACAGCTTAATATTAGAAAAACTGAGGTATTTTGGCCGACGTACAACGGGGTGAAGGTCCAGCCAGGGCTTTTCCCCAGTGAGATTGAGAGGCCGGAGAGAGGTGTTAAACTACTAGGATGGGCAGTCAGCCGTGATGCCAGTTTTATTAGTGGTTTAGCAGCTAAAAGGGCAACGCGAGCTGTTGACATTATGGGACACCTTCCCTTGTTGCGGGATCCTCAAAGCGAACTCCTCTTGCTTAGATCTTGTATGGGGGTTGCAAAGTTGCTATTTGGTTTGCGAACTTGCCAGCCCCCCTTTGTGGATGATGCTGTTTCATGTTTTGATAAAGGTCTTCGTGCGGCAATAGAAGACATTGTCGTATGTGGGGGGCTTATTTCGGTGAACTCCAGTGGCGGATCGCGACTTTGCCGATGCGGCTTGGTGGGTTGGGCCTTCTCTCGGCCCGAGATATGGCTGCCTATGCTTTTGTGGCTTCCAGGTCTCAATCTTGGGAGTTGCAGGATCACATCTTACGTAACAGTGGGGTTGCTAACACTGACTCGGATTATGTCAGCGCCTTGGAACGTTTGCATAAATCTCTCTCAGACTCTGATCTCGGCGGTTTCTCTAATAAGGACACCGCCCCCAGAAAGCCACAGAAAACTTTGGCGAATGCCCTATGTTGTCGAATCGCACAAAGTTTGGGAGAAGACTTTCATTTATCCCCCCGTCAGAAAGCCGTCATTGAATGCCTACAGAGGCCTCACGCCCAGGATTTCTTAACTGTTATTCCTATTGAAGGTCTAGGTCAACGTATGTCAGCGGTGGAGTACCGGTCAATCCTTAAGTACCGTCTGATGATCCCCATGTTCCCAAATGATGAAACTTGCCATGTCTGTCGTAAAGCGTGCCTGGATAAATATGGGGAGCATGCGTTACACTGTAGAGAGTTGCCGGGGTTTAAGTATCGTCATGACTTTGTTCGAGACGCGTTAATGGATATTCTCAGACGAGCAGGGATCTCGGCAAAGAAAGAGGCACCGGTTAATTTTCTTACAGACCCGACGGAAGGGAGGTCCACCCTACGCCCGGCTGACGTGCTAGTTTTTGGTTGGGAGGGCGGGAAACATGCTTGTGTCGATCTCACAGGTGTATCCCCCCTAGCCGGGTTTCGGGAAAATGGGTTTGTGGCGGGGCAAGCGGTATTGAAAGCAGAGTCTAAGAAAGTGGAAAAGCACGCGAAAGCTTGTGAGGATAATCAGCATGCCTTTGTCCCCCTAGCGTTTGACACGTTCGGCTCCTTGGCGCCGGAGGCGGTTCGGTTCTTGGCTAGAGTTCAGCGTGTGGTCTACAGCAACTTTTCGACCCCTCAGGGGCGAGGCTTTGTTTTTAGTAGATTAGGGTTTTCCATTCAGAAGGGGATGGCGGCGCAGTTTGGTGCCCGTCTACCTGCTATTCTTATGTAATTTGCCGTGTTGATTGGAATGAAAATTGAAATAAAAAAAAAAAAATCCTTCCCATTATTCAAAATTTCAAATAAAACGTCATACAATGATTTCCATGTTTAAGTTATCAGATTCTCATTATATAATCATATTTGTAATCGACCACCACCTTTACGAAAATTGTTTCTTTAGCTAACCGAGTTCGGCTTTCAACATTCATACTGTGATTGTGATCGACTATTACTAGTCATATAAGTATAGAGACCATTTTTTCTACTCGTTCAGGGTCCTCGGATTTTTTTGAGACTCTTAGGGCGGCCATATGCAATGGCAACATGGCAATAATCCCCCCTCCTCTTCATGTTGGTCACGTACAAATTCCTTCACTATCCCCCTCTCTCTCTCTAACTCACATACGGGTGTACCTATTTGCACACCCATGTCTATTGGCACACCAAAAAAGGTGTTTTTGTCTTATATGCACACCCTGCAGTGTCGAGCTGTGGCCAAAGCGCGTCGTTTTGCCGGTCAACGAGACAAAGACTGACGGGTCTGTTGACCGGACCAAAACGCCGAGCTTTGTCCACGCTTTGGTCATGTCAACCAGACAACAGACTGACACCCGGTCTGGTTGAGAGGACCAAAACGCGGTCAAAGCTCGGCGTTTTGGTCCGGTCAACAGACCCGTCAGACACCCGTCAGTCTTTGTCTAGTTGATCGGACCAAAACGCCGCGCTTTGGGCACAGCTCGACACTGCAGAGTATACACATAGGACAAAAAACACCTTTTTGGGTTGGCTATCTACACACCTGGTGTGTAGATAGTTTGAGCCCTCACATATATGGAGGTGTATTTTATTTGTTTTGTCAACGTTTAAAACAATGTGTCGTACAAGCAATTATTTTATAAAGTACATCTTGTATCAAAATAGTTTTATTGAATAAAAGATTCAAAAAATCTGGTTTATCGTTTTTCATGTAAATAGTAGCACATGGGTTTATTCAAAATTTTCGTACAAATAGTTTTACTGAATATAAAATTAAAAAAAAATTGATTTATCATTTTTCATGTAAAATAGTAGCACATGGGTTAATTGAAAATTCTAGAAATTACAACACTTATGAATAGAATTGGATAAAACATCTTGACATATAGTTTTGCGACATTATTAAAGCTTGTTTTTTTTTTGAAGAATATTATTAAAGCTTGTAGTCACTCAACTCAAGTATTGATATAGACATGCTACCATACCCAAAAAAAAATATATTTTCGAAATACTTGTATAAGCATCACATTGGCATAATTTTTTTGTAAAATCATCAATATATGTTACCTAGGTCACATAATTCTATTATCCACATAAAAAGTTTATTACAAAAATATAAAAATGTTATCGTTTGTGATTCTTATGTTTGAGATTGTGGGTCTTACTAATCAAATGTGTTCTTTCCAATCAAACAAACAAATGAGATTAGTAATCATCATATTGCTTTTATTCAAGGAAAAAATAATACTTCAAGACGAAGTATTTCATACTTTCATGGTACCATAACTACTTATCTATACATACAAAAGCTTTAGAGAAAGATTTGCTACCTCTCTAATCATTTTTTCTCACTTATGGCTTCTCTTGTCACAAGCTTTATCCCCCTAACCCACAACCCTGCCATTTCTAACCCACCATCACAAACAAAATGCACCTCTTTGTTCTTCACCGTCACTACCCGGAACACCCCCGCCCTGTCAGCATCTCCCTTCTTCCTCCTACACCTCACAAAACCGACACTCGGTCCCACCTCAGCATCGCGACAAACGACGTTTCTACTACTCGAATCCCCCCATCTTAAGACCCCTTCACTTGTCATTTTCAAATCTTTCCTATGTGAACCGCCTTTTCCTCCCTTTGTATGTTTCAACACGTTCTCGCC
>JARYGA010022415.1:0-45168 GCA_030545235.1 Helianthus tuberosus | reverse complement strand
CGCTCGACGATTCCATTCTTGGGTAGTTGGTTTGGCCCTTGGTCCTGTAACTCGACTCCTAGCCCGGTATATCCCATTTTAGTTTTACACCATTGTGAACCTTACGCCTTTTTTACTCTCAGATCGAGGTTCTTGGCATTGAAAAATCTTCGTAAACTAAATCACACGTGTATATGTAGACATTTAAGAGATATACAGTCAAGAAAATTAAGAGCAATGGTGATATATATGCGGACTAGACACTAAAAAATAAACACTAAAAAATTGGCTACATTTTAAGGAATGTGTTTAGTGAAGGCATCAGATTCCTAATTGATGGAGAAAGGTCTGGTGGCAAGAAAAGGTGCTTCTAGGAGGCTGTCAAGTGTTTTCGCTTTACGATTCCATTCTTGGGTGGTGGGTTTGGCCCTTGTTCCTGTAACTCGAATCCTAGCCCGGTATATCACATTTTAGTTTTACATCATTGTGAACCTTACGCCTTGTTTACTCTCTTATCGAGGTTCTCGGCAATGAAAAATCTTCATAAACTAAATCATACGTGTATATGTTGACATTAAAGAGATACACAGTCAAGAAAGTCAAGGGCAATTGTGATATATATACGGATTAGACACAAAAAAAAAACACTCAACAAATGGCTACAATTTAAGGAATGTGTTTAGTGACGACATCAGATTCCTAATTGATGGAGAAAGGTCTGGTGGCAAGAAAATCTGCTTCTATGAGGTTGCCAAGTGTTTTCGCTCGACGATTCCATTCTTGGGTGGTTGGTTTGGCCCTTGTTCCTGTAACTCGAATCCTAGCCCGGTATATCTAATTTTAATTTTATACCATTGTGAACCTTACGCCTTTTTTACTCTCTGATCGAGGTTCTCGGCATTGAAAAATCTTCTTAAACTAAATCATACGTGTATATGTTGAAATTTAAGAGATATACAGTCAGGAAAATCAAGGGCAATGGTGATATATATGCGGATTAGACACAATAAAAAAAACACTCAACAAATGGCTACAATTTAAGGAATGTGTTTAGTGACGGCATCAGATTCCTAATTTATGGAGAAATGTCTGGTGGCAAGAAAAACTGCTTCTAGGAGGTTGTCAGGATTTTCGCTTGGCGATTCCATTTTTGGGTGGTTGGTTTGGCCCTTGTTCCTGTAACTCGAATCCAAGCCCGGTATATCCCATTTTAATTTTACACCATTGTGAACCTTACGCCTTTTTTACTCTCTGATCGAGGTTCTCGGCATTGAAAAATCTTTGTAAACTAAATCACACATGTATATGTTGACATTTAAGAGATATACAGTCAAGAAAATCAAGGGCAATGGTGATATATATGCGGATTAGACACAAAAAAAACACTCAACAAATGGCTACAATTTAAGCAATGTGTTTAGTGACGGCATCAGATTCCTAATTGATGGTGAAAGGTCTGGTGGCAAGAAAAGCTGCTTCTAGGAGGTTGTCAAGTGTTTTCGCTTGACGATTCCATTCTTGGGTGGTTGGTTTGGCCCTTGTTAATGTAACTCGAATCCTAGCCCATTATATCCCATTTTAATTTTACACCATTGTGAACCTTACGCCTTTTTTACTCTCTGATCGATGTTCTCGGCATTGAAAAATATTCATAAGCTAAATGACACGTGTATATGTTGACATTTAAGAGATATACAGTCAAGAAAATCAAGGGCAATGGTGATATATATGCGGATTAGACACAAAACAAAAACACTCAACAAATGGCTACAATTTAAGGAATGTGTTTGGTGACGGCATCAGATTCCTAATTGATGGAGAAAGGTCTGGTGGCAAGAAAAGCTGCTTCTATGAGGTTGTCAAGTGTTTTCGCTCGACGATTCCATTCTTGGGTGGTTGGTTTGGCCCTTGTTCCTGTAACTCGAATCCAAGCCCGGTATATCCAATTTTAATTTTATACCATTGTGAACCTTACGCCTTTTTTACTCTCTGATCGAGGTTCTCGGCATTGAAAAATCTTCGTAAACAAAATCACACGTGTATATGTTGACATTTAAGAGATATACAGTCAAGAAAATCAAGGGCAATGGTGATATATATGCGATTAGACACAATAAAAAAAACACTCAACAAATGGCTACAATTTAAGGAATGTGTTTCGTGACGGCATCAGATTCCTAATTTATGGAGAAATGTCTCGTGGCAAGAAAAACTGCTTCTAGGAGGTTGTCAGGTGTTTTCGATTGGCGATTCCATTCTTGGGTGGTTGGTTTGGCCCTTGTTCCTGTAACTCGAATCCAAGCCCGGTATATCCCATTTTAATTTTACACCATTGTGAACCTTACGCCTTTTTTACTCTCTGATCGAGGTTCTCGGCATTGAAAAATCTTTGTAAACTAAATCACACATGTATATGTTGACATTTAAGAGATAAACAGTCAAGAAAATCAAGGGCAATGGTGATATATATGCGGATTAGAAAAAAAACACTTAACAAATGGCTACAATTTAAGGAATGTGTTTAGTGACGGCGTTAGATTCCTAATCGATGGACAAAGGTCTGGTGGCAAGAAAAGCTCCTTCTAGGAGGTTGCCAAGTGTTTTCGCTCGACGATTCCATTCTTGAGTGGTTGGTTTGGCCCTTGTTCCTGTAACTCGAATCCTAGCCCGGTATATCATATTTTAATTTTACACCATTGTGAACCTTACACCTTTTTTACTCTCTGATTTAGGTTCTCGGCATTGAAAAATCTTCGTAAACTAAATCACACGTGTATATGTTGTCATTTAAGAGATATACAGTCAAGAAAATCAAGGGCAATGGTGATATATATGCGGATTAGACGCAAAAAAAAAAAACACTCAACAAATGGCTACAATTTAAGCAATGTGTTTAGTGACGGCATCAGATTCCTAATTGATGGTGAAAGGTCAGGTGGCAAGAAAAGCTGCTTCTAGGAGGTTAACAAGTGTTTTCGCTTGACGATTCCATTCTTGGGTGGTGGGTTTGGCCCTTGTTCCTGTAACTCGAATCCTAGCCCGGTATATCACATTTTAGTTTTACATCATTGTGAACCTTACGCCTTTTTTACTCTCTTATCGAGGTTCTCGGCAATGAAAAATCTTCATAAACTAAATCACACGTGTATATGTTGACATTAAAGTGATATACAGTCAAGAAAACCAAGGGCAATGGTGATATATATACGGATTAGACACAAAAAAAAAACACTCAACAAATGGCTACAATTTAAGGAATGTGTTTAGTGACGGCATCAGATTCCTAATTGATGGAGAAAGGTCTGGTGGCAAGAAAAGCTGCTTCTATGAGGTTGTCAAGTGTTTTCGCTCGACGATTCCATTCTTGGGTGGTTGGTTTGGCCCTTGTTCCTGTAACTCGATTCCTAGCCCGGTATATCCAATTTTAATTTTATACCATTGTGAACCTTACGCCTTTTTTACTCTCTGATCGAGGTTCTCGGCATTGATAAATCTTCGTAAACTAAATCACACGTGTATATGTTGACATTTAAGAGATATACAGTCAAGAAAATCAAGGGCAATGGTGATATATATGCGGATTAGAGACAGTAAAAAAAACACTCAACAAATGGCTACAATTTAAGGAATGCTTGGCGATTACATTCTTGGGTGGTTGGTTTGGCCCTTGTTCCTGTAACTCGAATCAAAGCCCGGTATATCCCATTTTAATTTTACACCATTGTGAACCTTACGCCTTTTTTACTCTCTGATCGAGGTTCTCGGCATTGAAAAATCTTTGTAAACTAAATCACACGAGTATATGTTGACATTTAAGAGATATACAGTCAAGAAAATATAGGGCAATGGTGATATATATGCGGATTAGAAAAAAAAAACACTTATCAAATGGCTACAATTTAAGGAATGTGTTTAGTGACGGCATTAGATTCCTAATTGATGGACAAAGGTCTGGTGGCAAGAAAAGCTCCTTCTAGGAGGTTGCCAAGTGTTTTCGCTCGACGATTCCATTCTTTGGTGGTTGGTTTGGCCCTTGTTCCTGTAACTCGAATCCTAGCCCGGTATATCACATTTTAATTTTACACCACTGTGAACCTTACACTTTTTTACTCTCTGATTTAGGTTCTCGGCATTGAAAAATCTTCGTAAACTAAATCACACGTGCATATGTTGACATTTAATAGATATATACAGTCAAGAAAATCAAGGGCAATGGTGATATATATGCAGATTAGACGCAAAAAAAAACACTCAACAAATGGCTACAATTTAAGCAATGTGTTTAGTGACGGCATCAGATTCCTAATTGATGGAGAAAGGTCTGGTGGCAAGAAACGCTGCTTCTATGAGGTTGTCAAGTGTTTTCGCTCGACGATTCCATTCTTGGGTGGTTGGTTTGGCCCTTGTTCCTGTAACTCGAATCCTAGCCCGGTATATCCAATTTTAATTTTATACCATTGTGCACCTTACGCCTTTTTTACTCTCTGATCGAACTTCTCGGCATTGATAAATCTTCGTAAACTAAATCACACGTGTATATGTTGACATTTAAGAGATATACAGTCAAGAAAATCAAGGGCAATGGTGATATATATGCGGATTAGACACAATAAAAAAAACACTCAACAAATGGCTACATTTTAAGGAATGTGTTTAGTGACGGCATCAGATTCGTAATTTATGGATAAATGTCTGGTGGCAAGAAAAGCTGCTTCTAGGAGGTTGTCAGGTGTTTTCGCTTGGCGATTACATTCTTGGGTGGTTGGTTTGGCCCTTGTTCCTGTAACTCGAATCCAAGCCCGGTATATCCCATTTTAATTTTACACCATTGTGAACCTTACGCCTTTTTTACTCTCTGATCGAGGTTCTCGGCATTGAAAAATCTTTGTAAACTAACTCACACGTGTATATGTTGACATTTAAGAGATATACAGTCAAGAAAATCAAGGGCAATGGTGATATATATGCGGATTAGAAAAAAAAACACTTAACAAATGGCTACAATTTAAGGAATGTGTTTAGTGACGGTTGTGACAACTCGAATTTCCGACATTCTTTATTTGCATTTAATGCACGTTGACTTTGACTATTTAGTTGTGTTATGATAAAACCTAGTGTGTTTGCATGGTTGTGTGTGATTGTATAACATGTGTACTGTTTGTAAAACTTAAACTGTTAAACCATATAAGAATCCGACGAAACACAAGTGAGATTCGCCAAGATCGATCTCGACGAAACAGATCAGTTTCGTCAACACCTTCTCGACGAAACAGGCTGTTTCGCCGAGCCCAGTTTCGCCAAAGGCCCAGTACGGCCCAGAATGTTATTTCGTGAATATTTACGTGAAACGGGTTCAGTTTCACAAGTTAGGCAATCAGAAAAACCCTAGAACTCTCTCTCGTCTGTGCGACGGCAACAACCATTGTTCACCATCATCCCTAGCTCTCGAATCCTTGTTTCTTCATCTTGAATCGGTTAGTGTGTGTTTGTTAATCGATTCCATGTTTCTGTATATCACGATTCTTGCTTGTGTATATGATTGATGTGTGTTACTGCTGTGATAAGAGTATGATTATGATGTTGTAGATTTTGATATGAATGATGTAGTAGGATTTATGTAAAATGCTATGCGAAACCTAATACAATCGAGTGCTCGGTTCTGGATATTGTTATTATGTTCTGATTATGAATACAAGTTAGTATCTTG
Source organism: Helianthus tuberosus (assembly GCA_030545235.1). Taxonomy (NCBI): domain Eukaryota; kingdom Viridiplantae; phylum Streptophyta; class Magnoliopsida; order Asterales; family Asteraceae; genus Helianthus; species Helianthus tuberosus. The sequence continues at coordinate 39,482 of JARYGA010022415.1, read as the reverse complement.
ATAGGGTGCAATGATATGATGTTGTATGTTGATAGGTTATACACATAAACTAGGGTTTATGCTAGACAATGACTCTTGGATGATTGATTTTATGATGATTCGATATGCACATTAACCTTCGTTTGATTTCTGTTATTGATGACGGCTGCTAGAATGATTAGGGTTTATGTGTTATTCGCACCTGCTGTAACTGATGTCTGGGAAACAGACATCCGACGAAACAGGACTCTCGGCGAAACAGAATGTGTTTCGCCAAGAGTCATCAACGAATTAGAATCCTGTTTCGCCAAACAAGATCACGACGAAACAGAACGTGTTTCGTCAAATATATGTGTTTCGCCAACTTATGTGTTTCGTCAATTTGTGTTTCGCCATTATGTGTGTTTCGCCGAACAGAATCTGCACAGTAAATTGGATTAATTCTGTTAAGTGTTAACGGGAATATTTAACTGCTGTTAAGTGTAACCATCTTGTATATGATTGTGATTACGTGTTACATGTTTATACGTGCACAACTTGAACGCAAACTGATTTCACATACGTGCATACTTTAGGACGTGAGTGATTACTTGCGAGCATATACTTAGCATACCGAGCAAACCAAGGTGAGTTCACACTCTTACCAAGGCATGGGATTCCCCAGTTGGGTTGGGAATGGGATTGAATGATTACCTGTACTTACGTTACACTAGACTATTTACCACGGTCCTCGGATTGGGAAGGATGCCTGTGCCAAATTCTACGCAAAGCCTACGTACTGTCCTCGGATTGGGAAGGACACCAGCACTAAACCTACGTAAAACCTACGTACTACCGTCCTCGTATTGGGAAGGACGCCAGCGCTAAACCTACGTACTCGCTACGTACTGTCCTCGGTTGGGAAGGGCACTTACATAAAACCCGCGTAAACCTATACTTACTACTATCCTCGGATTGGGAAGGATACTTATGATTACGAATAGTCTAGGGGATATATAACATGGGAAGCCCCCACCAATAGAACGTACTATCGGCCCAGTAGAGCCACATGTTACATACGAACTTACTATTACGCATTTACTTTCTGTGAACTCGCTCAACTAGTTGTTGATCCTCTGTTACATGCCTTGCAGGACCTTAGGTACTTATGGAGCTTGCACGGGAGGCGTAGTCGTTGTGGGCAAGGATCTTGAATACTTGTTTAGACTTTATGACATTTCATACTTTTTTTATGTTGGGTTTAATTATACGCTTCCGCTATTCAGTGATAACATACTTATGTTTTGGAACACCTTTCATATGGATTGGTTTGATTAAATTGCAATTACTTTTACTTTATACATTGTTCTATATGATTGGTGGCTTGATCCTGGTCAGTCACGCTCCCAAGCGGTGATACTCCGTAGGTGGATTTTGGGGGTGTGACAGATTGGTATCAGAGCCATTGGTTATAGAGAACTCGGTTTTGATATGGGGAAAACGATTTTATTAAAACCAGACTATAACCAGAACTGTGCTCTCAATGATCCACAACGACGCTTCGCTCCACGTGCAAGACTCGACATCCTAGGTAATAAGGTTTATGTTTATTGCCTACATACTAGAATTACATAGAACTTTGCTCGTGGTATGCTTAGATTACATTGCTCACTATTTGTTGTTGCATGAGAACACTTGTGTGCTCACTCTCTTCTGTCATCGCACTATTCGCGAACCTATCTCACTTACGTTAACTTTCCTATGAAGATCATGTCTGGACGTATCAACATGACTCAGGACCAGTTGACGGCCCTCATTAACGAACGAGTTGCCGCGGCAGTTGCAGCCGCACAAGCAGGAGGTATACCCTGCAGTTACAACTCACACTAGGATCCTTAGATCCTACATTCCTAAATCAACTCTCGTGTTTAAACTTGTCCTAATTCTTTTACACAACAGGTCAAGCACCTGTATGCACTTTCAAGACTTTCATGGACTGTCGTCCATCCACTTTCAGCGGCACTGAAGGAGCCGTAGGTCTCCTGCACTGGTTTGAAAAGATAGAGTCTGTGTTTGAGATGTGTGAATGCCCTGAGGCAGGCAGGGTGAAATATGCTACCGGTACCCTCGAGGGTTTAGCCCTCACATGGTGGAAAGCTCAAGTCCAAATACTGGGGTTGGTTGCTGCTAACGCCACCCCATGGAACAATTTCAAAGAGATGATCAAGGAAGAATACTGCAGTCGAGATGATATTCATAAGCTGGAAGTCGAGTTTTTCAACCTCAAGATGACAGGGTCGGAAATTGAGGCGTATACAAAGAGATCGAATGAGCTTGCATTACTGTGTCCGACTCTGGTGGACAAGCGTATTGAACTTTATCTTAAGGGTCTGGTGCCAGAGATCCAGAGTCATGTGACTTCAGCAAATCATGCCACTTACCAGCAGGTTGTTCAGTTGGCTCACCGTCTCACTGATCAAGCGGTGGAGCAGAACCGGTTGCCCAAACGCATCAACGCTACCCCTACAGCTACTACTTCGGTTACTCCTGCTACTCCCAGTGACAGCAAGCGAAAATGGGAGGGGGACTCCAGCAAGGGATCAGCTTCAGTTCAGTCCCAAGTTCAGCAACGAAAGACTGACAACTACCAGAGCCCTAGTCAGCACTCTTCGGGCAGTCACAAGCAGGGTGGTTATCGAGGGAACCTCCCAAAGTGCAACATCTGCAACAAGCACCACAATGGCCAGTGTAACCGGGGTCGTTGTCAAAGGTGTTTCAGGACGGGCCATGAGGCCAAGGATTGTAGGAGCCCACAGCCTGTAAATCAGAATCAGCCGCAGCAGCAAGCACGGCAAAATCAGCAACAGGGTAACAAAGGATGTTTCCAGTGTGGCGCCGAAGGTCATTTCAAAAGACACTGCCCTCAGCTAAACCGAAACCAGAACAACAACAACCAGGGCAATGGGAACAACAACAACGGTGGGGACAATAACAACAATGGTGCTAGAGGCCGTATGTTTGTGATCGGTCAGGGTGATGCGAGGAATGATCCCAACGTAGTTATGGGTAAGTTTCTTCTTGACGACTTTTATGTTACAGTACTATTTGATTCTGGTGCGGATACAAGTTACATGTCTCTAAAAGCTAGTGAAATGTTAAAACGTGCACCAACTCTCTTAAACACCAAACATGTTGTAGAATTAGCTAACGGTAAAAGCCTAGAGGCCACACACATAGTTAAAGGGTGTAATCTTATTCTCGCTGGTCAGACTTTCTCCATAGATCTCATTCCTATAACCTTGGGTAGTTTTGACGTCGTCATTGGTATGGATTGGTTATCTCAACAACAAGCGGAGATTTTATGCAAAGAAAAAGTTATTCGTATTCCTCGGTCGGGCAAGGAACCTCTCGAAGTTCAAGGCGACAAGAGTGGGGTCGTGAGTGGCATCATCTCCTTTTTGAAGGCTCAGAAGTGTTTACGCAAGGGGCACACTGCTATATTAGCACTCGTTACAGATACCTCGAAGAAAGAGAAAAAGATTGAAGATATTCCTGTAGTACGTGACTTTCCTCAAGTGTTCCCTGAGGAATTACCTGGGTTACCGCCTCATCGTCAAGTTGAATTTCAGATCGAGCTCGCTCCAGGAGCAGCACCCATAGCTCGAGCGCCTTATCGTTTGGCTCCAACTGAATTGGAAGAACTGTCAAAGCAGCTACAAGAACTCTTGGAAAAGGGTTTTATACGTCCTAGCTCTTCGCCTTGGGGAGCCCCAGTGTTATTCGTAAAGAAGAAAGACGGTACGTTCAGGATGTGTATAGACTACCGCGAACTCAACAAGGTGACGATCAAGAATCGTTATCCTCTTCCGCGCATAGATGATTTATTCGACCAGCTGCAAGGGTCGAGTTACTACTCCAAAATAGACTTAAGGTCAGGATATCACCAGCTGAGAGTCCGGGATGAGGACGTCTCCAAGACAGCGTTTAGAACACGCTACGGCCACTACGAGTTTATGGTCATGCCATTCGGGCTAACGAACGCGCCTGCCGTATTTATGGATCTTATGAACAGGGTGTGCAAACCCTATCTCGACAAGTTCGTCATTGTTTTCATCGACGACATTCTGATTTATTCGAAAAGTCAGGAGGAACACGAGCAGCACCTACGACTTATACTGGAACTTTTACGAACAGAACAGCTATACGCTAAGTTTTCCAAATGTGACTTCTGGCTTCGTGAAGTCCACTTCTTAGGCCACGTGGTGAACAAGGATGGGATTCATGTAGATCCGTCCAAGGTGGATTCGATCAAGAACTGGCCTGCACCTCGCACACCGACAGAAATACGCCAATTCTTGGGTTTGGCGGGGTACTACAGAAGGTTCATCAAAGACTTCTCAAAGATCGCTCAGCCGCTTACACTGTTGACGCAGAAGGGTGTTGTTTATCGTTGGGGTAACGCACAGGAAACAGCATTCCAACACTTAAAGGATAGACTCTGTAGCGCACCTATCCTTTCACTGCCTGAAGGCACGGACGATTTCGTAGTCTACTGCGACGCATCTATCCAAGGTCTTGGATGTGTATTGATGCAGCGGGATAAAGTTATTGCTTATGCTTCGCGCCAGCTTAAGATTCACGAACGAAACTACACTACGCATGATTTAGAGCTGGGAGCGGTTGTTTTTGCACTTAAGATATGGCGACACTACTTGTACGGTACCAAATGTGCAATCTACACTGATCACAGAAGCCTTGAACATATATTCAAGCAGAAGGAACGGAATATGCGACAGCGACGATGGGTCGAACTGCTAAACGACTATGAATGCTCAATCAGGTACCACCCAGGCAAAGCCAATGTTGTGGCTGACGCCCTCAGTCGAAAGGATACCGCGCCTAAGCGCGTACGAGCTCTACAACTCACTATACAGTCTAGTCTTCCTTCCCAGATAAGAAATGCTCAGGTGGAAGCATTGAAACCAGAAAACGTCAGGGCAGAAGCCTTACGCGGCTCAAGGCAACGCTTAGAACAGAAGGAAGATGGAGCTTATTACGTAACAGGACGCATTTGGGTCCCACTGTACGGCAACTTACGCGAGCTGGTAATGGATGAAGCTCACAAGTCTCGCTACTCGGTACATCCTGGTTCGGATAAAATGTACTACAATATTAAGACTACATACTGGTGGCCTAGCATGAAGGCCCACATAGCCACATACGTTAGTAAATGCTTGACTTGTGCGAGAGTCAAGGCAGAATATCAGAAACCGTCAGGACCACTCCAGCAACCTGAGATACCACAATGGAAATGGGAGCAAATTTCCATGGATTTTGTTACTGGCCTACCTAGATCCCAGCGCGGAAATGATACTATTTGGGTGATCGTGGATCGACTCACAAAGTCTGCTCACTTCTTGGCTATCAAAGAAACAGACAAGTTCTCTACCTTAGCAGACATCTACTTAAAAGAAGTGGTCTCGAGGCACGGAGTGCCCACCTCCATCATTTCTGATCGTGACGCACGTTTTACTTCAGAGCTGTGGCAAGCAATGCATAAATCTTTTGGCTCTCGTTTAGACATGAGCACGGCGTATCATCCTCAGACCGATGGGCAATCTGAGCGCACTATTCAAACTTTAGAAGACATGCTTCGGGCGTGCGTAATTGATTTTGGCAATGGTTGGGAGAAACATTTGCCACTCGTGGAATTTTCATACAATAACAGCTACCACACCAGCATTAAAGCTGCACCATTCGAGGCACTGTACGGGCGTAAGTGCCGGTCACCTCTCTGTTGGGCAGAGGTGGGAGAAAGTCAAATCACAGGTCCAGAAATGGTAGTCGATACTACAGAAAAGATTGCACAAATACGACAACGCATGGCGGCAGCACGCGACCGTCAGAAAGCATACGCTGATTTAGACAGGAAACTACTCGAATTCCAGGTTGGGGATCGAGCACTACTTAAAGTTTCACCCTGGAAGGGTGTGGTTCGTTTTGGCAAACGCGGCAAACTAAATCCACGATATGTTGGACCTTTCGAGGTTATTGAGAAAATAGGCAAAGTGGCTTACAGATTGAACTTACCACCTGAACTCAGTGCAGTTCACAACGTCTTTCACGTATCGAATCTGAAGAAATGTACGTCAGATGAGACCCACGTAGTTCCCTTGAAGGAACTCACTATCGACGAACGGTTGAACTTCGTCGAGGAACCTGTTGAAATCACGGACCGGGATGTTAAGGTCCTCAAGAACACGAGAATCCCTCTTGTACGAGTTCGTTGGAACTCCCGCCGCGGCCCAGAGTTCACCTGGGAGCGCGAAGATCAAATGGAACTCAAATATCCCCAGTTGTTCGGAACCAATGCAACTACTACTGAGGCTGAAGCTACCAATGCCGAATTTCGGGACGAAATTCCAAATCAACGGGGGGATAATGTGACACCCCAAGAAAACCAGTAATCTTCGCAAACATGCTCAGGGGAGCCGCGATACAATTCAGGTAAACAACGTCACACTACTAGCTTCCTCAGTAACTGCATACTAAATTTCGGGACGAAATTTCTTTCAAGTTGGGGATAATGTGACAACTCGAATTTCCGACATTCTTTATTTGCATTTAATGCACGTTGACTTTGACTATTTAGTTGTGTTATGATAAAACCTAGTGTGTTTGCATGGTTGTGTGTGATTGTATAACATGTGTACTGTTTGTAAAACTTAAACTGTTAAACCATATAAGAATCCGACGAAACACAAGTGAGATTCGCCAAGATCGATCTCGACGAAACAGATCAGTTTCGTCAACACCTTCTCGACGAAACAGGCTGTTTCGCCGAGCCCAGTTTCGCCAAAGGCCCAGTACGGCCCAGAATGTTATTTCGCGAATATTTACGTGAAACGGGTTCAGTTTCACAAGTTAGGCAATCAGAAAAACCCTAGAACTCTCTCTCGTCTGTGCGACGGCAACAACCATTGTTCACCATCATCCCTAGCTCTCGAATCCTTGTTTCTTCATCTTGAATCGGTTAGTGTGTGTTTGTTAATCGATTCCATGTTTCTGTATATCACGATTCTTGCTTGCGTATATGATTGATGTGTGTTACTGCTGTGATAAGAGTATGATTATGATGTTGTAGATTTTGATATGAATGATGTAGTAGGATTTATGTAAAATGCTATGCGAAACCTAATACAATCGAGTGCTCGGTTCTGGATATTGTTATTATGTTCTGATTATGAATACAAGTTAGTATCTTGATAGGGTGCAATGATATGATGTTGTATGTTGATAGGTTATACACATAAACTAGGGTTTATGCTAGACAATGACTCTTGGATGATTGATTTTATGATGATTCGATATGCACATTAACCTTCGTTTGATTTCTGTTATTGATGACGGCTGCTAGAATGATTAGGGTTTATGTGTTATTCGCACCTGCTGTAACTGATGTCTGGGAAACAGACATCCGACGAAACAGGACTCTCGGCGAAACAGAATGTGTTTCGCCAAGAGTCATCAACGAATTAGAATCCTGTTTCGCCAAACAAGATCACGACGAAACAGAACGTGTTTCGTCAAATATATGTGTTTCGCCAACTTATGTGTTTCGTCAATTTGTGTTTCGCCATTATGTGTGTTTCGCCGAACAGAATCTGCACAGTAAATTGGATTAATTCTGTTAAGTGTTAACGGGAATATTTAACTGCTGTTAAGTGTAACCATCTTGTATATGATTGTGATTACGTGTTACATGTTTATACGTGCACAACTTGAACGCAAACTGATTTCACATACGTGCATACTTTAGGACGTGAGTGATTACTTGCGAGCATATACTTAGCATACTGAGCAAACCAAGGTGAGTTCACACTCTTACCAAGGCATGGGATTCCCCAGTTGGGTTGGGAATGGGATTGAATGATTACCTGTACTTACGTTACACTAGACTATTTACCACGGTCCTCGGATTGGGAAGGATGCCTGTGCCAAATTCTACGCAAAGCCTACGTACTGTCCTCGGATTGGGAAGGACACCAGCACTAAACCTACGTAAAACCTACGTACTACCGTCCTCGGATTGGGAAGGACGCCAGTGCTAAACCTACGTACTACCGTCCTCGGATTGGGAAGGACGCCAGCGCTAAACCTACGTACTCGCTACGTACTGTCCTCGGTTGGGAAGGGCACTTACATAAAACCCGCGTAAACCTATACTTACTACTATCCTCGGATTGGGAAGGATACTTATGATTACGAATAGTCTAGGGGATATATAACATGGGAAGCCCCCACCAATAGAACGTACTATCGGCCCAGTAGAGCCACATGTTACATACGAACTTACTATTACGCATTTACTTTCTGTGAACTCGCTCAACTAGTTGTTGATCCTCTGTTACATGCCTTGCAGGACCTTAGGTACTTATGGAGCTTGCACGGGAGGCGTAGTCGTTGTGGGCAAGGATCTTGAATACTTGTTTAGACTTTATGACATTTCATACTTTTTTTATGTTGGGTTTAATTATACGCTTCCGCTATTCAGTGATAACATACTTATGTTTTGGAACACCTTTCATATGGATTGGTTTGATTAAATTGCAATTACTTTTACTTTATACATTGTTCTATATGATTGGTGGCTTGATCCTGGTCAGTCACGCTCCCAAGCGGTGATACTCCGCAGGTGGATTTTGGGGGTGTGACAACGGCATTGGATTCCTAATTGATGGACAAAGGTCTGGTGGCAAGAAAAGCTCCTTCTAGGAGGTTGTTAAGTGTTTTCGCTCGACGATTCCATTCTTGGGTGGTTGGTTTGGCCCTTGTTCCTGTAACTCGAATCCTAGCCCGGTATATCACATTTTAATTTTACACCATTGTGAACCTTACACCTTTTTTACTCTCTGATTTAGGTTCTCAGCGTTGAAAAATCTTCGTAAACTAAATCACACATGTATATGTTGACATTTGAGGATATACAGTCAAGAAAATCATGGGCAATGGTGATATATATGCGGATTAGACACAAAAAAAAACACTCAACAAATTGCTACAATTTAAGCATTGTGTTTAGTGACGGCATCAAATTCCTAATTGATGGTGAAAGGTCTGGTGGTAAGAAAAGCTGCTTCTAGGAGGTTGTCAAGTGTTTTCGCTTGACCATTCCATTCTTGGGTGGTTGGTTTGGCCCTAGTTCCTGTAACTCGAATCCTAGCCCGGTATATCCCATTTTAATTTTACACCATTGTGAACCTTACGCCTTTTTTACTCTCTGATCGAGGTTCTCGGCATTGAAAAATCTTCGTAAGCTAATTCACACATGTATATGTTCACATTTAAGAGATATACAATCAAGAAAATCAAGGACAATGGTGATATATATGCGGATTAGACACAAAAAAATACACTCAACAAATTGCTACAATTTAAGCATTGTATTTAGTGACGGCATCAAATTCCTAATTGATGGTGAAAGGTCTGGTGGTAAGAAAAGCTGCTTCTAGGAGGTTGTCAAGTGTTTTCGCTTGACCATTCCATTCTTGGGTGGTTGGTTTGGCCCTAGTTCCTGTAACTCGAATCCTAGCCCGGTATATCCCATTTTAATTTTACACCATTGTGAACCTTACGCCTTTTTTACTCTCTGATCGAGGTTCTCGGCATTGAAAAATCTTCGTAAGCTAATTCACACATGTATATGTTCACATTTAAGAGATATACAATCAAGAAAATCAAGGACAATGGTGATATATATGCGGATTAGACACAAAAAAATAAACTCAACAAATGGCTACCATTTAAGGAATGTGTTTAGTGACGGCATCAGATTCCTAATTGATGGAGAAAGGTCTGGTGGAAAGAAAAGCTGCTACTAGGAGGTTGTCAAGTGTTTTCGCTCGACGATTCCATTCTTGGGTGGTTGGTTTGGCCCTTGTTCCTGTAACTCGAATCCTAGCCCGGTATATCCCGTTTTAGTTTTACACCATTGTGAACCTTACGCCTTTGTTACTCTCTGATCGAGGTTCTTGGAATTGAAAAATCTTCGTAAACTAAATCACACGTGTATATGTTGACATTTAAGAGATATACAATCAAGAAAATGAAGAGCAATGGTGATATATATGCGGATTAGACACCAAAAAATAAACACTCAAAAAATGGCTATAATTTAAGGAATGTGTTTAGTGACAGCATCAGATTCCTAATTGATGGAGAAAGGTCTGGTGGCAAGAAAAGGTGCTTCTAGGAGGTTGTCAAGTGTTTTCGCTCGACGATTCCATTCTTGGGTGGTGGGTTTGGCCCTTGTTCCTGTAACTCGAATCCTAGCCCGGTATATCACATTTTAGTTTTACATCATTGTGAACCTTACACCTTTTTTACTCTCTGATCGAGGTTCTCGGCAATAAAAAATCTTCGTAAACTAAATCACACGTGTATATGTTGACATTAAAGAGATATACAGTCAAGAAAATCAAGGGCAATGGTGATATATATGCGGATTAGACACAAAAAAAAAACACTCAACAAATGGCTACAATTTAAGGAATGTGTTTAGTGACGGCATCATGTTCCTAATTGATGGAGAAAGGTCTGGTGGCAAGAAAAGCTGCTTCTAGGAGGTTGTCAAGTGTTTTCGCTCGACGATTCCATTCTTGGGTGGTTGGTTTGCCCCTTGTTCCTGTAACTCGAATCCTAGCCGGTATATCCCATTTTAGTTTTACACCATTGTGAACCTTACGCCTTTGTTACTCTCTGATCGAGGTTCTTGGAATTGAAAAATCTTCGTAAACTAAATCACACGTGTATATGTTGACATTTAAGAGATATACAATCAAGAAAATGAAGAGCAATGGTGATATATATGCGGATTAGACACCAAAAAATAAACACTCAAAATATGGCTATCATTTAAGGAATGTGTTTGGTGACGGCATCAGATTCCTAATTGATGGAGAAAGGTCTGGTGGCAAGTAAAGCTGCTTCTATGAGGTTGTCAAGTGTTTTCGCTCAACGATTCCATTCTTGGGTGGTTGGTTTGGCCCTTGTTCCTGTAACTCGAATCCTAGCCCGGTATATCCCATTTTAATTTTATACCATTGTGAACCTTACGCCTTTTTTACTCTCTGATCGAGGTTCTCGGCATTGAAAAATGTTCGTAAACTAAATCATACGTGTATATGTTGACATTTAAGAGATATACAGTCAAGAAAATCAAGGGCAATGGTGATATATATGCGGATTAGACACAAAAAAAAACACTCAACAAATGGCTACAATTTAAGGAATGTGTTTAGTGACGCCATCAGATTCCAAGTTTATGGAGAAATGTCTGGTGGCAAGAAAAGCTGCTTCTAGGAGGTTGTCAGGTGTTTTCACTTGGCGATTCCATTCTTGGGTGGTTGGTTTGGCCCTTGTTCATGTAACTCGAATCCTAGCCCGGTATATCACATTTTAATTTTACACCATCGTGAACCTTACACCTTTTTTACTCTCTGATTTAGGTTCTCGGCATTTAAAAATCTTCGTAAACTAAATCACACGTGTATATGTTGACATTTAAGAGATATACAGTCAAGAAAATCAAGGGCAATGGTAATATATATGCGGATTAGACACCAAAAAAAAAAACTCTCAACAAATGGCTACAATTTAAGCAATGTGTTTAGTGACGGCCTCAGATTCCTAATTGATGGTGAATGGTCTGGGGGCAAGAAAAGCTGTTTCTAGGAGGTTGTCAAGTGTTTTCGCTTGACGAATCCATTCTTGGGTGGTTGGTTTGGCCCTTGTTCCTGTAACTCGAATCCTAGCCCGGTATATCCCATTTTAATTTTACACCATTGTGAACCTTACGCCTTTATTACTCTCTGATCGAGGTTCTCGGCATTGAAAAATCTTCGTAAGCTAAATCACACGTGTATATGTTGACATTTAAGAGATATGCAATCAAGAAAATCAAGGGCAATGGTGATATATATGCGGATTAGACACAAAAAAAAAACACTCAACAAATGGCTACAATTTAAGAAATGTGTTTAGTGACGGCATCAGATTCCTAATTGATGGAGAAAGGTCTGGTGGCAAGAAAAGCTGCTTCTAGGAGGTTGTCAAGTGTTTTCGCTCGACGATTCCATTCTTGGGTGCTTGGTTTGGCCCTTGTTCCTGTAACTCGAATCCTAGCCCGGTATATCCCATTTTAATTTTACACCATTGTGAACCTTACGCCTTTTTTACTCTCTGATCGAGGTTCTCGGCATTGAAAAATCTTCGTAAACTAAATCACACGTGTGTATGCTGACGTATAATAGATATACAGTCAAGAAAATTAAGGGCAATGGTGATATATATGCGGATTAGACACCAAAAAAAACACTCAACAAATGGCTACAATTTAAGGAATGTGTTTAGTGACGGCATCAGATTCCTAGTTGATGGAGAAAGGTCTGGTGGCAAGAAAAGCTGCTTCTAGGAGGTTGTCAAGTGTTTTCGCTCGACGATTCCATTCTTGGGTGGTTGGTTTGGCCCTTATTCCTGTAACTCGAATCCTAGCCCGGTATATCCCATTTTAATTTTACACCATTGTGAACCTTATGCCTTATTTACTCTCTGATCGAGGTTCTCGGCATTGAAAAATCATCGTAAACTAAATCACACGTGTATATGTTGATATTTAAGAGATATACAGTCAAGAAAATCATGGGCAATGGTGATATATATGCGGATTAGACACAAAAAAAAAACACTCAACAAATAGCTACAATTTAAGGAAGGTGTTTAGTGACGGCATCAGATTCCTAATTGATGGAGGAAGGTCTGGTGGCAAGAAAAGCTGCTTCTAGGAGGTTGTTAAGTGTTTTTGCTCGACGATTCCATTCTTGGGTGGTTGGTTTGGCCCTTGTTCCTGTAACTCGAATCCTTGCCCGGTATATCCCATTTAAATTTTACACCATTATGAACCTTACGCCTTTTTTACTCTCTGATCGAAGATATCGGCATTGAAAAATCTTCGTAAACTAAATCACACATGTATACGTTGACATTTAAGATATATACAGTCAAGAAAATCAAGGGCAATGGTGATATATATGCGGATTAGACACCAAAGAAAAAACACACAACAAATGGCTACAATTTAAGGAATGTGTTTAGTGACGGCATCAGATTCCTAATTGATGGAGAAAGGCCTGGGGGCAAGAAAAGCTGGTTCTAGGAGGTTGTCAAGTGTTTTCCCTCGACGATTCCATTCCTGGTTGGTTGGTTTGGCCCTTGTTCCTGTAACTCGAATCCTAGCCCGGTATATCCCATTTTAATTTTACACCATTGTGAACCTTACGCCTTTTTTACTCTCTGATTGAGTTCTCGGCATTGAAAAATCTTCGTAAACTAAATCACACGTGTATATGTTGCCATTTAAGAGATACACAGTCAAGAAAATCAAGGGCAATGGTGATATATATGCGGATTAGACACAAAAAAAAAAAAACACTCGACAAATGGCTACAATTTAAGGAATGTGTTTAGTGACGACATCAGATTCCTAATTTATGGAGAAATGTCTGGTGGCAAGAAAAGCTGCTTCTAGGAGGATGTCAGGTGTTTTCGCTTGACGATTCCATTCTTGGGTGGTTGGTTTGGCCCTTGTTCGTGTAACTCGAATCCAAGCCCGGTATGTCCCATTTTAATTTTACACCATTGTGAACCTTACGCCTTTTTTACTCTCTGATCGAGGTTCTCGGCATTGAAAAATCTTCGTAAACTAAATCACACGTGTATATGTTGACATTTGAGAGATGTACAGTCAAGAAAATCAAGGGAAATGGTGATATATATGTGGATTAGACGCAAAAAAAAAACACTCAACAAATGGCTACAATTTAAGCAATGTGTTTAGTGACGGCATCAGATTCCTAATTCATGGAGAAAGGTCCGGTGGCAAGAAAAGCTGCTTTTAGGAGGTTGTCAAGTGTTTTCGCTCGACGATTCCATTCTTGGGTTGTTGGTTTGGCCCTTGTTCCTGTAACTCGATCCTAGCCCGGTATATCCCATTTTAATTTTACACCATTGTGAACCTTGTGCCTTTTTTACTCTCTGATCGAGGTTCTCGGCATTGAAAAATCTTCGTAAACTAAATCACACATGTATATGTTGACATTTAAGAGATATACAGTCACGAAAATCAAGGGCAATGGTTATATATATGCGGATTAGACACCAAAAAAAAAACACTCAACAAATGGCTAAAATTTAAGGAATGTGTTTAGTGACGGCATCAGATTCCTAATTTATGGAGAAAGGTATAGTGGCAAGAAAAGCTGCTTCTAGGAGGTTGTCAGGTGTTTTCGCTCGTCGATTCCATTTTTGGGTGGTTGGTTTGGCCCTTGTTCATGTAACTCGAATCCTAGCCAGGTATATCCCTTTTAATTTTACACCGTTGTGAACCTTACGCCTTTTTTACTCTCTGATCGAGGTTCTCGACATTGAAAAATCTTCGTAAACTAAATCACACATGTATATGTTGACATATAAGAGATATACAGTCAAGAAAATCAAGGGCAATGGTGATATATATGCGGATTAGACACCAAAAAAAAAAACACTCAAAAATTGGCTACAATTTAAGGAATGGGTTTAGTGACAGCATCAGATTCCTAATTGATGGAGAAAGGTCCGGTGGCAAGAAAAGCTGCTTTTAGGAGGTTGTCAAGTGTTTTCGCTCGACGATTCCATTCTTGGGTGGTTGGTTTGGCCCTTGTTCCTGTAACTCGAATCCTTGCCCGGTATTTCCCATTTTAATTTTACATCATTGTGAACCTTACACCTTTTTTACTCTCTGATTGAGGTTCTCGGCATTGAAAAATCTTCATAAACTAAATTACATATGTATATGTTGACATTTAAGAGATATACCGTTAAGAAAATCAAGGGCAATGGTGATATATATGCGGATTAGACACAAAAAAAAAAACACTCAACAAATGGCTATAATTTAAGGAATGTGTTTAGTGACGACATCACATTACTAATTGATGGAGAAAGGTCTGGTGGCAAGAAAAGCTGCTTTTTAAGAGGTTGTCAAGTGTTTTTGCTCGACGATTCCATTCTTGGGTGGTTGGTTTCGGCCTTGTTCCTGTAACTCGAATCCTAGTCCAGTATATCCCATTTTAATTTTACACTGTTGTGAACCTTATGCCTTTTTTACACTCTGATTGAGGTTCTCGGCATTGAAAAATCTTCGTAAACTAAATCACACGTGTATATGTTGACATTTAAGAGATATACAGTCAAGAAAATCAAGGGCAATGGTGATATATATGCGGATTAAACACAAAAAAAAAACACTCAACAAATTGCTACAATTTAAAGAACGTGTTTAGTGACGGCATCAGATTCCAAATTGATGGAGAAAGGTCTGGTGGCAAGAAAAGCTGCTTCCAGGAGGTTGTCAAGTTTTTTCGCTCGACGATTCCATTCTTGGGTGGTTGGTCTGGCCCATGTTCCTGTAACTCGAATCCTAGCCTGGTATATCCCATTTTAATTTTACACCATCGTGAACCTTATGCCTTTTTTACCCTCTGATCGAGGTTCTCGGCATTGAAAAATCTTCGTAAACTAAATCACACGTGTATAAGTTGACATTTAAGAGATATACAGTCAAGAAAATCAAGGGCAATGGTGATATATATGCGGATTAGACATAAAAAAAACACTCAACAAATTGCTACAATTTAAAGAATGTGTTTAGTGACGGCATCAGATTCCTAATTGATGGAGAAAGGTCTGGTGGAAAGAAAAGCTACTTCCAGGAGGTTGTCAAGTATTTTCGTTCGACGATTCGATTCTTGGGTGGTTGGTTTGGCCCATGTTCCTGTAACTCGAATCCTATCCTGGTATACCCCATTTTAATTTTACACCATTGTGAACCTTACGCCTTTTTTACTCTCTGATCGAGGTTCTCGGCATTGAAAAATCTTCGTAAACTAAATCACACGTGTATATGTTGACATTTAAGAGATACACAGTCAAGAAAATCACTGGAAATGGTGATATATATGCGGATTAGACACAAAAAAAAAACACTCAACAAATGGCTACAATTTAAGGAATGTATTTAGTGACGGCATCAGATTCCTAATTTATGGAGAAAGGTCTGGTGGCAAGAAAAGCTGCTTCTAGGAGGTTGTCAGGTGTTTTCGCTTGACGATTCCATTCTTGGGTGGTTGGTTTGGCCCATGTTCCTGTAACTCGAATCCTAGCCTGGTATATCCCATTTTAATTTTACACCATTGTGAACCTTACGCCTTTTTTACTCTCTGATCGAGGTTCTCGGCATTGAAAAATCTTCGTAAACTAAATCACACGTGTATATGTTGACATTTAAGAGATATACAGTCAAGAAAATCAAGGGCAATGGTGATATATATGCGGATTAGACATAAAAAAAACACTCAACAAATTGCTACAATTTAAAGAATGTGTTTAGTGACGGCATCAGATTCCTAATTGATGGAGAAAGGTCTGGTGGCAAGAAAAGCTACTTCCAGGAGGTTGTCAAGTATTTTCGCTCGACGATTCGATTCTTGGGTGGTTGGTTTGGCCCATGTTCCTGTAACTCGAATCCTATCCTGGTATACCCCAGTTTAATTTTACACCATTGTGAAACTTACGCCTTTTTTACTCTCTGATCGAGGTACTCGGCATTGAAAAATCTTCGTAAACTAAATCACACGTGTATATGTTGACATTTAAGAGATACACAGTCAAGAAAATCACGGGAAATGGTGATATATATGCGGATTAGACACAAAAAAAAAACACTCAACAAATGGCTACAATTTAAGGAATGTGTTTAGTGACGGCATCAGATTCCTAATTTATGGAGAAAGGTCTGGTGGCAAGAAAAGCTGCTTCTAGGAGGTTGTCAGGTGTTTTCGCTTGACGATTCCATTCTTGGGTGATTAGTTTGGCCTTTGTTCCTGTAACTCGAATCCAAACCCGGTATATCCCGTTTTAATTTTACACCATTGTGAACCTTACCCCTTTTTTACTCTCTAATCGAGGTTCTCGGCATTGAAAAATCTTCGTAAACTAAATCACACGTGTATATGTTGACATTTAAGAGATATACAGTCAAGAAAATCAAGGGCAATGGTGATATATATGCGAATTAGACACAAAAAAAAACACTCAACAAATGGCTAAATTTTAAGGAATGTGTTTAGTGACGGCATCAGATTCCTAATTCATGGAGAAAGGTCCGGTGGCAAGAAAAGCTGCTTTAAGGAGGTTGTCAAGTGTTTTCGCTCGACGATTCCATTCTTGTGTGGTTGGTTTGGCCCTTGTTCCTGTAACTCGAATCCTAGCCCGATATATCCCATTTTAATTTTACACCATTGTGAACCTTGTGCCTTTTTTTACTCTCTGATCGAGGTTCTCGGCATTGGAAAATCTTCGTATACTAAATCACACATATATATGTTGACATTTAAGAGATATACAGTCACGAAAATCAAGGGCAATGGTAATATATATGCGGATTAGACACCAAAAAAAAAAACACTCAACAAATGCTTATAATTTAAGGAATGTATTTAGTGACGGCATCAGATTCCTTATTTATGGAGAAAGGTCTGGTGGCAACAAAAGCTACTTCTAGGAGGTTGTCAGGTGTTTTCGCTCGTTGATTCCATTCTTGGGTGGTTGGTTTGGCCCTTGTTCATGTAACTCGAATCCTAGCCCGGTATATCCCATTTTAATTTTACACCGTTGTGAACCTTACGCCTTTTTTACTCTCTGATCGAGGTTCTCGACATTGAAAAATCTTCGTAAACTAAATCACACATGTATATGTTGACATATAAGAGATATACAGTCAAGAAAATCAAGGGCAATGGTGATATATATGCGGATTAGACACCAAAAAAAAACACTAAAAAATTGGCTACAATTTAAGGAATGGGTTTAGTGACAGCATCAGATTCCTAATTGATGGAGAAAGGTCCGGTGGCAAGAAAAGCTGCTTTTAGGAGGTTGTCAAGTGTTTTCGCTCGACGATTCCATTCTTGGGTGGTTGGTTTGGCCCTTGTTCCTGTAACTCGAATCCTTGCCCGGTATTTCCCATTTTAATTTTACATCATTGTGAACCTTACACCTTTTTTACTCTCTGATTGAGGTTCTCGGCATTGAAAAATCTTCATAAACTAAATCACATATGTATATGTTGACATTTAAGAGATATACCGTTAAGAAAATCAAGGGCAATGGTGATATATATGCGGATTAGACACAAAAAAAAACACTCAACAAATGGCTATAATTTAAGGAATGTGTTTAGTGATGACATCACATTACTAATTGATGGAGAAATGTCTGGTGGCAAGAAAAGCTGCTTTTTAAGAGGTTGTCAAGTGTTTTTGCTCGACGATTCCATTCTTGGGTGGTTGGTTTCGGCCTTGTTCCTGTAACTCGAATCCTAGTCCAGTATATCCCATTTTAATTTTACACTGTTGTTAACCTTATGCCTTTTTTACACTCTGATTGAGGTTCTCGGCATTGAAAAATCTTCGTAAACTAAATCACACGTGTATATGTTGACATTTAAGAGATATACAGTCAAGAAAATCAAGGGCAATGGTGATATATATGCGGATTAGACACAAAAAAAAAAAAAAAACACTCAACAAATTGCTACAAATTAAAGAACGTGTTTAGTGACGGCATCAGATTCCAAATTGATGGAGAAAGGTCTGGTGGCAAGAAAAGCTGCTTCCAGGAGGTTGTCAAGTTTTTTCGCTCGACGATTCCATTCTTGGGTGGTTGGTTTGGCCCATGTTCCTGTAACTCGAATCCTAGCCTGGTATATCCCATTTTAATTTTACACCATCGTGAACCTTATGCCTTTTTTACTCTCTGATCGAGGTTCTCGGCATTGAAAAATCTTCGTAAACTAAATCACACGTGTATAAGTTGACATTTAAGAGATATACAGTCAAGAAAATCAAGGGCAATGGTGATATATATGCGGATTAGACATAAAAAAAAACACTCAACAAATTGCTACAATTTAAAGAATGTGTTTAGTGACGGCATCAGATTCCTAATTGATGGAGAAAGGTCTGGTGGAAAGAAAAGCTACTTCCAGGAGGTTGTCAAGTATTTTCGCTCGACGATTCGATTCTTGGGTGGTTGGTTTGGCCCATGTTCCTGTAACTCGAATCCTATCATGGTATACCCCATTTTAATTTTACACCATTGTGAACCTTACGCCTTTTTTACTCTCTGATCGAGGTTCTCGGCATTGAAAAATCTTCGTAAACTAAATCACACGTGTATATGTTGACATTTAAGAGATACACAGTCAAGAAAATCACTGGAAATGGTGATATATATGCGGATTAGACACAAAAAAAACACTCAACAAATGGCTACAATTTAAGGAATGTATTTAGTGACGGCATCAGATTCCTAATTTATGGAGAAAGGTCTGGTGGCAAGAAAAGCTGCTTCTAGGAGGTTGTCAGGTGTTTTCGCTTGACGATTCCATTCTTGGGTGGTTGGTTTGGCCCATGTTCCTGTAACTCGAATCCTAGCCTGGTATATCCCATTTTAATTTTACACCATTGTGAACCTTACGCCTTTTTTACTCTCTGATCGAGGTTCTCGGCATTGAAAAATCTTCGTAAACTAAATCACACGTGTATATGTTGACATTTAAGAGATATACAGTCAAGAAAATCAAGGGCAATGGTGATATATATGCGAATTAGACACAAAAAAAAAACACTCAACAAATGGCTAAATTTTAAGGAATGTGTTTAGTGACGGCATCAGATTCCTAATTCATGGAGAAAGGTCCGGTGGCAAGAAAAGCTGCTTTAAGGAGGTTGTCAAGTGTTTTCGCTCGACGATTCCATTCTTGGGTGGTTGGTTTGGCCCTTGTTCCTGTAACTCGAATCCTAGCCCGATATATCCCATTTTAATTTTACACCATTGCGAACCTTGTCCCTTTTTTTACTCTCTGATCGAGGTTCTCGGCATTGGAAAATCTTCGTATACTAAATCACACATATATATGTTGACATTTAAGAGATATACAGTCACGAAAATCAAGGGCAATGGTGATATATATGCGGATTAGACACCAAAAAAAAACACTCAACAAATGCTTAAAATTTAAAGAATGTATTTAGTGACGGCATCATATTCCTTATTTATGGAGAAAGGTCTGGTGGCAACAAAAGCTACTTCTAGGAGGTTGTCAGGTGTTTTCGCTCGTTGATTCCATTCTTGGGTGGTTGGTTTGGCCCTTGTTCATGTAACTCGAATCCTAGCCCGGTATATCCCATTTTAATTTTACACCGTTGTGAACCTTACGCCTTTTTTACTCTCTGATCAAGGTTCTCGACATTGAAAAATCTTCGTAAACTAAATCACACATGTATATGTTGACATTTAAGAGATATACAGTTAAGAAAATCAAGGGCAATTGTGATATATAGGCGGATTAGACACAAAAAAAAAAAAAACACTCAACAAATGGCTATAATTTAAGGAATGTATTTAGTGACGACATCAGATTACTAATTGATGGAGAAAGGTCTGGTGGCAAGAAAAGCTGCTTTTTAAGAGGTTGTCAAGTGTTTTCGCTCGACGATTCCATTGTTGGGTGGTTGGTTTCGCCCTTGTTCTTGTAACTCGAATCCTAATCCGGTATATCCCATTTTAATTTTACAACGTTGTGAACCTTACGCCTTTTTTAACCTCTGATTGAGGTTCTCGGCATTGAAAAAACTTCGTAAACTAAATCACACGTGTATATGTTGACTTTTAAAAGATATACAGTCAAGAAAATCAAGGGCAATGGTGATATATATGCGGATTAGACACCAAAAAAAAAAAAAAAACACTCAACAAATTGCTACAATTTAAAGAACGTGTTTAGTGACGTCATCAGATTCCTAATTGATGGAGAAAGGTCTGGTGGCAAGAAAAGCTGCTTCCAGGAGGTTGTCAAGTGTTTTCGCTCGACGATTCGATTCTTAGGTAGTTGGTTTGGCCCTTGTTCCTGTAACTCGAATCCAAGCCCGGTATATATCCCATTTTAATTTTACACCATTGTGAACCTTACGTCTTTTTTACTCTCTGATCGACGTTCTCGGCATTGAAAAATCTCTGTAAAATAAATCACATGTGTATATGTTGACATTTAAGAGATATACAGTCAAGAAAATCAATGGCAATGGTGATATATATGCGGATTAGACACAAAAAAAAAACACCCAACAAATGGCTACAATTTAAGGAATGTGTTTAGTGACGGCATCAGATTTCTAATTTATGGAGAAAGGTCTGGTGGCAAGAAAAGCTGCTTCTAGGAGGTTGTCAGGTGTTTTCGCTCGTCGATTCCATTCTTGGGTGGTTGGATTGGCCCTTGTTCATGTAACTCAAATCCTAGCCCGGTATATCCCATTTTAATTTTACACCGTTGTGAACCTTACGCCATTTTTACTCTCTGATCGAGGTTCTCGACATTGAAAAATCTTCGTAAACTAATTCACACATGTATATGTTTACATTTAAGAGATATACAGTCAAGAAAATCAAGGGCAATGGTGATATATATGCGGATTAGACACCAAAAAAAACACTCAACAAATGGTTACAATTTAAGAAATGTGTATAGTGACGGCATCAGATTCCAAATTGCTGGAGAAAGGTCCGGTGGCAAGAAAAGCTGCTTCTAGGAGGTTGTCAAGTGTTTTCGCTCGACGAATCCATTCTTGGGTGGTTGGTTTGGCCCTTGTTCCTGTAACTCGAATCCTAGCCCGGTATTTCCCATTTTAATTTTACACCATTGTGAACCTTACGTCTTTTTTACTCTCTGATTGAGGTTCTCGGCATTGAAAAATCGTCATAAACTAAATCACACGTGTATATGTTGACATTTAAGAGATATACAGTTAAGGAAATCAAGGGCAATGGTGATATATATGCGGATTAGACACAAAAAAAAAAAACACTCAACAAATGGCTACAATTTAAGGAATGTGTTTTGTGACGGCATCAGGTTCCTAATTGATGGAGAAAGGTATGGTGGCAAGAAAATCTTTTTCTAGGAGGTTGTCAAGTGTTTTCGCTCGACGATTCCATTCTTGGGTGGTTGGTTTGGCCCTTGTTACTGTAACTCGAATCCTAGCCTGTTATATCTCATTTTAATTTTACACCATTGTGAACCTTACGCCTTTTTTACTCTCTGATCGAGGTTCTCGGCATTGAAAAATCTTGGTAAACTAAATCACACGTGTATATGTTGACATTTAAGAGATATACAGTCAAGAAAATCAAGGGTAATGGTGATATATATGCGGATTAGACACCAAAAAAACACTCAACAAATGGCTACAATTTAAGGAATGTGTTTAGTGACGGCATCAGATTCCTAATTGATGGAGAAAGGTCTGGTGGCAAGAAAAGCTGCTTCTAGGATGTTGTCAAGTGTTTTCGCTCGACGATTCCATTCTTGGGTGGTTGGTTTGGCCCTTGTCCCTGTAACTCGAATCCTAGCCTGGTATATCCCATTTTAATTTTACATCATTCTGAACCTTACGCCTTTTTTACTCTCTGATCGAGGTTCTCGGCATTGAAAAATCTTCGTAAACTAAATCACACGTTTATATGTTGACATTTTAGAGATATACAGTCAAGAAAATCATGGGCAATGGTGATATATATGTGGATTAGACACACAAAAAAAAAACACTTAATAAATGGCTACAATTTAAGGAATGAGTTTAGTGATGGAATCAGATTCCTAATTGATGGAGAATTGTTTGGTGGCAAGAAAAGCTGCTTCAAGGAGGTTGTCAAGCGTTTTCACTTGACGATTTCATTCTTTGGTGGTTGGTTTGGCCCATGTTCCTGTAACTCGAATCCTAGCCCGATATATCCCATTTTAATTTTACACTATTGTGAACCTTACACCTTTTTTACTCTCTGATCGAGGATCTCGGCATTGAAAAATCTTCGTAAACTAAATCACACGTGTATATGTTGACATTTAAGAGATATACACTCAAGAAAATCAAGGGCAATGGTGATAAATATGCGGATTAGACACAAAAAAAAAACACTCAACAAATGGCTACAATTTAAGGAATGTGTTTAGTGAGGTTGTAGGAGGTTACGAATTTACGGTATATACAATTTAAAGTATATGTTTAGTGACAGCATCAGATTCCTAATTGATGGAGAAAGGTATGGTGGCAAGAAAATCTGTTTCTAGGAGGTTGTCAAGTGTTTTCGCTCGACATTTCCATTCTTGGGTGGTTGGTTTGGCCCTTGTTCATGTAACTCGAATCCTAGCCTGTTATATCCCATTTTAATTTTACACCATTGTGAACCTTACGCCTTTTTTACTCTCTGATCGAGGTTCTCGGCTTTGAAAAATCTTCGTAAACTAAATCACACGTGTATATTTTGACATTTAAGAGATATACACTCAAGAAAATCAAGGGTAATGGTGATATATATGCGGATTAGACACCAAAAAAACACTCAACAAATGGCTACAATTTAAGGAATGTGTTTAGTGACGGCATCAGATTCCTACTTGATGGAGAAAGGTCTGGTGGCAAGAAAAGCTGCTTCTAGGAGGTTGTCAAGTGTTTTCGCTCGACGATTCCATTCTTGGGTGGTTGGTTTGGCCCTTGTCCCTGTAACTCGAATACTAGCCTGGTATATCCCATTTTAATTTTACATCATTCTGAACCTTACGCCTTTTTTACTCTCTGATCGAGGTTCTCGGCATTGAAAAATCTTCGTAAACTAAATCACACGTGTATATGTTGACATTTAAGAGATATACAGTCAAGAAAATCAAGGGAAATGGTGATATATATGTGGATTAGACACAAAAAAAAAACACTCAACAAATTGCTACAATTTAAAGAACGTGTTTAGTGACGGCATCAGATTCCTAATTGATGGAGAAAGGTCTGGTGGCAAGAAAAGCTGCTTCAAGGAGGTTGTCAAGCGTTTTCGCTTGACGATTTCATTCTATGGTGGTTGGTTTGGCCCATGTTCCTGTAACTCGAATCCTAGCCCGGTATATCCCACTTTAATTTTACACTATTGTGAACCTTACACCTTTTTTACTCTCTGATCGAGGTTCTCGGGATTGAAAAATCTTCGTAAACTAAATCACACGTGTATATGTTGACATTTAAGAGATATACAGTCAAGAAAATCAAGGGTAATGGTGATATATATGCGGATTAGACACACAAAAAAAAAAAAACACTCAACAAATGGCTACAATTTAAGGAATGTGTTTAGTGAGGTTGTAGGAGGTTATGAATTTAAGGTATATACAATTTAAGGTATATGTTTAGTGACGGCATCAGATTCCTAATTGATGGAGAAAGGTATGGTGGCAAGAAAATCTGTTTCTAGGAGGTTGTCAAGTGTTTTCGCTCAACAATTCCATTCTTGGGTGGTTGGTTTGGCCCTTGTCCCTGTAACTCGAATCCTAGCCCGGTATATCCCATTTTAGTTTTACACATTTGTGAACCTTACGCCTTTTTTACTCTCTAATCGAGGTTCTCGGCATTGAAAATTCTTCGTAAACTAAATCACACGTGTATATGTTGACATTTAAGAGATATACAGTCAAGAAAATCAAGGGCAATGGTGATATATATGCGGATTAGACACCAAAAAAAAAAACTCAACAAATGGCTACAATTTAAGGAATGTGTTTTGTGACGGCATCAGATTCCTAATTTATGGAGAAAGGTATGGTGGCAAGAAAATCTTTTTCTAGGAGGTTGTCAAGTGTTTTCGTTCGACGATTCCATTCTTGGGTGGTTGGTTTGGCCCTTGTTACTGTAACTCGAATCCTAGCCTGTTATATCTCATTTTAATTTTACACCATTGTGAACCTTACTCCTTTTTAACTCTCTGATCGAGGTTCTCGGCATTGAAAAATCTTGGTAAACTAAATCACACGTGTATATGTTGACATTTAAGAGATATACAGTCAAGAAAATCAAGGGTAATGGTGATATATATGCGGATTAGACACCAAAAAAACACTCAACAAATGGCTACAATTTAAGGAATGTGCTTAGTGACGGCATCAGATTCCTAATTGATGGAGAAAGGTCTGGTGGCAAGAAAAGCTGCTTCTAGGAGGTTGTCAAGTGTTTTCGCTCGACGATTCCATTCTTGGGTGGTTGGTTTGGCCCTTGTCCCTGTAACTCGAATCCTAGCCTGGTATATCCCATTTTAATTTTAAATCATTCTGAACCTTACGCCTTTTTTACTCTCTGATCGAGGTTCTCGGCATTGAAAAATCTTCGTAAACTAAATCACACGTGTATATGTTGACATTTAAGAGATATACAGTCAAGAAAATCAAGGGCAATGGTGATATATATGTGGATTAGACACAAAAAAAACACTTAATAAATGGCTACAATTTAAGGAATGAGTTTAGTGATGGAATCAGATTCCTAATTGATGGAGAATTGTTTGGTGGCAAGAAAAGCTGCTTCAAGGAGGTTGTCAAGCGTTTTCACTTGACGATTTCATTCTTTGGTGGTTGGTTTGGCCCATGTTCCTGTAACTCGAATCCTAGCCCGGTATATCCCATTTTAATTTTACACCATTGTGAACCTTACGCCTTTTTTACTCTCTGATCGAGGTTCACGACATTGAAAAATCTTCGTAAATTAAATCACACGTGTATATGTTGACATTTAAGAGATATACAGTCAAGAAAATAAAGGGCAATGGTGATATATATGCGGATTAGACACCAAAAAAAAAAAACACTCAACAAATAGCTACAATTTAAGGAATGTGTTTAGTGACGGCATCAGATTTCTAATTGATGGAGAAAGGTCTTTGTGGCAAGAAAAGGTGCTTCTAGGAGGTTGTCAAGTGTTTTCGCTCGACGATTCCATTCTTGGGTGGTTCGTTTGGCCCTTGTTCCTGTAACTCGAATCCTAGCCCGGTATATCCCATTTTAATTTTACACCATTGTGAACCTTACGCCTTTTTTACTCACTGATCGAGGTTCTCGGCATTGAAAAATCTTCGTAAAGTAAATCACATGTGTATATGTTGACATTTAAGAGATATACAGTCAAGAAAATCAAGGGCAATGGTGATATATATGCGGATTAGACATAAAAAAACACTCAACAAATGGCTACAATTTAAGGAATGTGTTTAGTGACGGCATGAGATTCCTAATTGATGGAGAAAGGTCTGGTGGCAAGAAAAACTGCTTCTAGGAGGTTGTCAAGTGTTTTCTCTTGACGATTCTGTTGGGATTGAACCCTACCAAAGGAACAGATAATGTAAAGCCAAAACCAGGTCACAACAGAGGATTCACAATAAGCAGCAGTTTACACTTTGCTCTCCCCTTGAAAGTGATTTATAACAACTGATGGTCTTTATCCGCTGTTCAGATACAACTACTGCTGGTCCTTCAACTGCTGATCAAAACCCTGAAGTATCCAACACTGCTGGTCCTATCTACTGATGATAAAGCACTGCCCAGTCAAGGACTGATCAACCTTGAGTAAAGCACTGACATAAAGGGAGAGCAGCTGTTTAGTGAATTGTTTGTTTTATGTATAGTCAGTGGTTAGGTTAGCAGTGTTTGTGTAAGGACAGTAGATACAGTTTGTTAGGCTGTTAGACGTCGCTTTCATGGTGACGTCAGCTGAGATACCTCAGTGGTTTGGTTTGCCTATAAATGTAACAGTACCCTGTACTGTTACATTTGATTGACTGAGCGGGTTCTTCTCCTCATGTCTAATCCTTTCATCTTGTGTGCAACCAACCTTGGGGCATCAGGCTGAGGGGGAGTTTAGTTTGTAAGCATATCTGTAATCTTTTGCTTTGATTTGTAAATCCTTTGACTCTATGAGAAGCAATTGTTTATCAAACTACTTTCTCCTTTGATTGTGTTTACAAAGTTTGTTTTCATTTCCGTTGCACTTTACATGTTTTCATATTCACAAATTGTTCAAAACATACAAACAAACATAATCATGAGAGCCTCCGATCCTAACAATTGGTATCAGAGCCTGGACAGTCAATTTCGATTTAACAGTCAAATTGACATAACAGTTCGGCTCAAAATTCGTTGATACTAAGGTTGGTTGCATTTAGTTGAAAAACAGAGTATCGAGTAAATCATGTTCTAAGTGGTTAATCAAAAACTCTGTAAATCAACCAAGATGTCATATGACACACAAATTTCACACAACAAGTGATATCATGCAGAAGTCACTCATAGTTTTCAGATCTGTAAACATATCTGTTAAATTATGGGATTGTTCTATATTTTCAATATTGATTTCAACTATTGTTTTAATATTTGTGATGTTTACATTAAGTACTAAAGTATCAACCTCAGATTAACAAAACCTATGATTCATAAGACATTAGTGTTTTGATTTTCTATAAAGAGGGAATTGAAACTTTAGTCATTCAGATCTTATGTGTTGAAAACAGGTTGAGTTCCTCAAAAGGACAAAATCAACTATGTTAAAATACATTAAGAAAATTCACAAAAACTCAGAAGTGTGTTTATCTCAAAACTTTTGATGTCAAAAGAAAAGAGTATAAACATAAAACACTTATGAGTCAAAGTTTAGGGTAATAATGGTCATTAAGCAACTATGTGCATTCATCTGTTCAGGAAAAGGTTTTGATTCCAGTGAATGAACTCCAAAGAGGACTAGACAAATGTTCAAAAATTTATCCATGTGTCCTCATGTTTGCAATCAACTGACAAAGAAAATGGTACACAGTGGTCAAAATGTATTCCAAAAGTTTCCTACCATTGTTGTCAAACTACTGACCATTTTTCAAAAACTTGTGAGTGATGTGATTATATTCTCTATTGAAATTATACCAGATCTTTTTGATACTATTCTTAGAAAATCCTTTAACCATTTTTTTTTTGTTGTGTTCAAAGGATTTTCTCGAATAACCAGGATATATTATTCATTTTTTTTTTGGAATAATATATTTGGAACTTATGCTTGTTTTTGTTGGCAATAGTTTCAGCTCCTGTCAGGATGTAATACCTTATTTTTGATGGTATTAGTGTCCTCATAAATGGGTCAAAAGGAAATGGTACATATGTCATGATCATGTCATACTCAGGTTTGCTCCTAAATTTTCATCAAAAATTGATTGCAAACTGTGCTTGAATTACTAGGGTACTCATGTTTGAATTGAATATTAAACGAAAATGAGTTGCCTTAGCAAAAAGTTTTCATCATCTGGGGTACTAAACCACTGTCTTTCAAAATTGACATGTGGCAAAACCTTGAATGAAAATCTTCAAAACTGTTGCTGAAACACCTGTCCTTCAAGATCTGTACCATTTACCCTAACCACTGTTTTGTTTCAACGTCTGATCTCTAAACACTGTCCACTGCTGAAAGTTAACCACTGATCCCTCATTTTCTTGAAAAGCACTAATGTTCAAAATCAGTGTCTTATCCACTGATATGCTATCCACTGATAGTAAAAATCATCCACTGCCCACAATTTTTACCGTTGTAACCACTGATGCTTGATACGTCAGTGGCTCTTAAAATAACTGTTCTCCATCCTTTATCCGTTTCATCAGTGTTTGACACGTGGTCAGTTTTTAGCCCTCAGATCGTAATAACCGCTGCCACATCAGCGATCATTTTTATCCTAAATAAAACCCTGCCCTAAACCCCAAACAGGGTTTTACACTGTCGAATTGAATTCCAAAATTCTCTTCTCATAGCAGTTTCCAACCCTTCTTCTCAAAAACTTCAAAATCATTCTTCGTTCTTCTCTGCAAAAATGACAAAATCAAAGTCAAAATCAAAATCACAACCAAAACCAAAATCACCACCATCTTCAAAAGAGGTCGCTCAAACGGCCGAAGAACCCATCGAAATACCATACAAACAATCTCACAACTATCTGGGTTTACTCACAAAACCTACTGATAATCACACCTTTGACACCATCATTGATACATTATCTGCATCAAAGTACAAAACTTTGTTAACAGCAAATGCTCCCATCTATCTGCAAACCCAGAGAGAGTTTTGGAAAAAGGCGACGCTTGAAAAACAAGACGATAAAGTCATAGCCATTAACTCCTCGTTACAGGGTAAAGTGATTCAAATCACACCACAATCAATCTCCGAAGTCTTTAATCTTGACGATCAGGAAGGTAAAATCTCTTTTGATAAAGCCGAGATGAAAACTGATTTCGTAAAAAGGGGATATGCAGAAGAATCAAAGGTAGATACCTTACAAAAAGGTTATTTCCCTTCTGCACCTAGGTTTTTATTTCACACACTTCTGATGTGTGTTTCGAATAAAACAACATCGTTCAACAAAATACCATTAAAGATTCAATACCTGGGATATGCTATTCTAAACAACAAAAACTACAACTACTCCCAGGAGATCTTTAATGACTTGATAAAAAATGTTGATAGCAAAGGATTTTTACTTTTTCCAAGATTTTTGAGTTATTATTTTGAACAAAAATTTGAAAAGGAAAATGTAAATTTGCTCAAACAAGGTGTTCATTGTCAAATAAAAAGCTTAACAAAAGAAACATTTTCAAGGATGATGGCACCTATAAAAACAAAAACAGAGGTGCCTGAGCAGAATTTAGCAGTTACAACTGCTCCTCAGACATCTGTTGCTGAGCCCACTACTCCAGGTGATCAAAGCAGCACAACCACTGCTTTGAAACCCACACCTGACATCACCAAAAAGACCAAAAGAAAAACATCCAGAAAACCCACCAAACCCAAAACAAAGGCAACTCTGGAAGATGAGATCCCAGAGGAAATGCCTGTGACAACACAAAAGTCACCACAAACCACTACTGCTACTTCCTCACAGCAGTTGGAAGAAAGATCTCAACCCATGCCTAAAACTCCTCCTGCATCCTCACAAAAGGATCAGGTTGTAAGCACAGGGACACCACAATATGAAGCTCTGAATCCACTCGGATCCATCTTCCTCAGTCCTGATCCCAAGGACATGTCTCTTTCAACCCCCATACCCTCACCAATAATAATGCCACAATCCATGCTACCCTTGTTGCATGCAGCTGCTATAGCTCAGACACAAACCAGTTCCTCTCTATCACCTGTCACTGAGAGTATACCCCCACAGGTGACTGGGTCTGATGCTACTACTCCTGCTATCCCAGCAACAATTGAGGAGGTTACACCCCCTGAGTTACAAGTAACTCTCGGTGGTAGTTCAAGTGGAGCAGCAACTACAACTGGTGGATCAACAGGTCTCCAGTTGGCCAGTTGTTTCATAAATCACACTCCCTTGAAGGCAATTTCTTCCATGGCAGCTTCGATATCCACCAGTGAGTTGGATCTAACCACTGGCACCATCAAAGGTTTATCAAGTGCTGAAGAAAGAAGTCCCCAGTACCAAGAACAAGGGGCATCAATGGGTGATTTTTGGGACTCTGTTCCTAAGTCACACATTGATATAACCACTGCTGGTGGGGATTCAGATGATCCCAGTAAAATGGGTGATGATTCAAGATATCAGGAATTGACGGGCAGAGTGGAAAAACTTGAAAAATCAGTTTCTGAAATAAAGGAGATGGTGCAAGAGATTTTAAAAGCTCAGAAAGCACATTTCAATGCTGTTCCTGCTCAAGCACCTGCTCCTCAACAAGCACCTGCTGCAAATGAGCTTTGGAATATTTTCCAACCCATGCTTGAAAAACAGCAACAAATGGCTGATCATAAGCATGCTATTCAAATACAAATGCTGACCAACATGGTGGAATCAAGGTTCAAGGATGCTCAAGCAGATATCAAGGCTATTAAGGCCAGTATCCAAACTACCACTGGCAAGGCTCCTTCAACTTTACTATTCTTTGATGACCCCCTTGCAGATAATGCCAAAAAGGGGGAGATAATGAAGCAAATGAAGAAGAAGGGAATAGAACATGGCCTTCATATTGAGCCTGAAGAAGAAAAAGAAAAAGAAAAGCAGGTCTCAAAACCTGTTAGTCAAACAGCTGATACACCAGTAGTTTCAAAAACTGTTGTCAATAGCCAAACAGCTGCCATGTCATCAACACACACACTTTCAACACACACCACTCTACCACACACCACCACAACTACTGCTCTACCACCATCATCTACAATCACACCATCATTACTGCCTCCTGCCATAAAGCAGAAGATAGCAGATGTTTCAACCACTGTCAGTCAATCACTGTCACAAACCACTGATTCTCCCAAAACATCATCTGCCCCTTCTTCATTAAAAAGGAGAAGGAATCTCATATCAGATGATGATTCACCACCACCATCACCACCATCAAAAATTACCTCACCACTTCCATCCCCTGCTCAAAAGCAGAAGACAACTACTGACATATCAGCAGTTATAATGACAACAGATGTTGAGACACCAGTTGTTTCAACAGCTGTTAGTCAGTCATCCACCACTGCTCTCACCCTTTCTACATCACAACCAAAGCTCTTCAACAGAAAAAGAAAGCCAATCCCTGCCGATGAGGGTATACATGATCCTAATGCTGCACAACATCCACTGGAACTTGAAGCTATCAAAAATGAGATAAGGCAATTCTATACAGAAGAAGATCCTTCAAAAAGAAGATTCTCCTCACTCATAGGCTACATGCCACCAGATGATATGGATGACTACCTCAAAATCAAGGCAAGGCAAGCTAAACTAAGAGCTAAATTTGAAAGTGAACGTGACCGTTTAAGCGAAGATGGCATTGCTAAAAGACTGGAGTTCTACTTCACAAAAGTAAAGCAGATTGAAGAATTTGCACAAGACCTAAACAAAGAAAAGGCTGAACAAAAGAAAAAGTTAAGAAAACAATATCTAGCCTACATCATGAAAGAGAAATTCTATCCTGCTGAAGAACAACAGTTCAAGGAATGGCCAATAGTCGCTCTAAAGCATGAAGCAGAAAGGATTGAGAAAATCAAGAATGATCCTACAAAGAAGAAGAATGCTCCAAACTGGAGAAAATACAAAAAGCTCATTGCTGACCTAACTGCTGAGTATAAAAGAAAGAAAAAGGAGCTGGTGGATGCGAAAATGGATACTGCTGAAGCCATATCAAAATGGTCAAAACAGCAGACCGATGAAGCCTATGAAAGGCTAAAGAAAAGAAAGATAACTGTTTCAAGCACCTCAAAGAAGCGAGAACATATGATGAAGCTTGAACAGAAAATTGAAAACCTCATGACAATGTTAAAATCAGCAGACAGTTCTACTCTTGTGTCAAACCAAGTTGAAGGCAAACAGCTGACAGAAGAAGAGGTAATAGAAAAAGAAGCAGAGTATCTCAAGGGCGCCATCTTAAAAATGGGTCTGAATGAAGACAGCTCATCAAAGCTTCAAAACCTTTTTAAGAAGGTATTAAACAAACCTGCGTCTCCAAACACTGCAAAAGACAAGACAGAAGTTGAAAGACAAGAACTTATTGAACAAGAAACTGCTGAAGATATAGCTGCAGCAGACAAAGTCATTGAAGAAGCTTTCAAAAGAATGTCTGAAAGTCTGCAGGTGTTTTCAAGGCCCTCATCCCTCAACTCATTCGCAAATAAGTCTCTCCCAAGAAACCCACTTGGCTTAAAAATACTAAAGTGGATGTCTGATCAAAAGACTCACGTATTGACCCTAGTCAGAGCCAATGGCGAAGTGAAGTACATATCAAGGAAAGAAGCACTAGGCCTTAGTGTTGAAGATTTGCAGGATCTCCTTGAACTTTCACTGTGTAGGGATGAGGATGACCAGAGTGCAAAGGAATTTGAAGCTGAATTCAAAGAACAAGCTAAGGTACTCTTGATGAGTAATAAAGGTCCTGAATAATGAAGGGTTTTGGCATTATCTGTTCCAGGGGGAGATTGTTGGGATTGAACCCTACCAAAGGAACAGATAATGTAAAGCCAAAACCAGGTCACAACAGAGGATTCATAATAAGCAGCAGTTTACACTTTGCTCTCCCCTTGAAAGTGATTTATAACAACTGATGGTCTTTATCCGCTGTTCAGATACAACTACTGCTGGTCCTTCAACTGCTGATCAAAACCCTGAAGTATCCAACAATGCTGGTCCTATCTACTGATGATAAAGCACTGCCCAGTCAAGGACTGATCAACCTTGAGTAAAGCACTGACATAAAGGGAGAGCAGCTGTTTAGTGAATTGTTTGTTTTATGTATAGTCAGTGGTTAGGTTAGCAGTGTTTGTGTAAGGACAGTAGATACAGTTTGTTAGGCTGTTAGACGTCGCTTTCATGGTGACGTCAGCTGAGATACCTCAGTGGTTTGGTTTGCCTATAAATGTAACAGTACCCTGTACTGTTACATTTGATTGACTGAGCGGGTTCTTCTCCTCATGTCTAATCCTTTCATCTTGTGTGCAACCAACCTTGGGGCATCAGGCTGAGGGGGAGTATAGTTTGTAAGCATATCTGTAATCTTTTGCTTTGATTTGTAAATCCTTTGACTCTATGAGAAGCAATTGTTTATCAAACTACTTTCTCCTTTGATTGTGTTTACAAAGTTTGTTTTCATTTCCGCTGCACTTTACATGTTTTCATATTCACAAATTGTTCAAAACATACAAACAAACATAATCAAGAGAGCCTCCAATCCTAACAGATTCTATTCTTGGGTGGATGGTTTGGCCCTTGTTCCTGTAACTTGAATCCTAGCCCGGTATATCCCATTTTAATTTTACACCATTGTGACCCTTACGCCTTTTTTACTCTCTGATCGAGGTTCTCGGCATATAAAAATCTTCGTAAACTAAATCGCACGTGTATATGTTGACATTTAAGAGATATACAGTCAAGAAAATCAATGGCAATGGTGATATATATGCGGATTAGACACAAAAAAAAAAACACTCAACAAATGGATAAAATTTCAGGAATGTGTTTAGTGACGGCATCAGATTCCTAATTGATAGAGAAAGGTCTGGTGGCAAGAAAAGCTGCTTCTAGGAGGTTGTCAAGTGTTTTCGCACGACGATTCCATTCTTGGGTGGTTGGTTTGGCCCTTGTTCCTGTAACTCGAATCCAAGCCCGATATATCCCATTTTAATTTTACACCATTGTGAACCTAACGCCTTTTTTACTCTCTGATCGAGGTTCTCGGCATTGAAAAATCTTCGTAAACTAAATCACACGTGTATATGTTGATATTTAAGAGATATACAGTCAAGAAAATCAAGGGCAATGGTGATATATATGCGGATTAGACATAAAAAAAACATTCAACAAATGGCTACAATTTAAGGAATGTGTTTAGTGACGGCATCAGATTCTTAATTGATAGAGAAAGGTCTGGTGGCAAGAAAAGCTGCTTCTAGGAGGTTGTCAAATGTTTTCGCTCGATGATTCCATTCTTGGGTGGTTGCTTTGGCCCTTGTTCCTACAACTCGAATCCTAGCCTGGTATATCCCATTTTAATTTTACACCATTGTGAACCTTATGCCGTTTTTACTCTCTGATCAAGGTTCTCGGCATTGAAAAATCTTCGTAAACTAAATCACATGTGTATATGTTAACATTTAAGAGATATACAGTCAAGAAAATCAAGGGCAATGGTGATATATATGCGGATTAGACATAAAAAAAACACTCAACAAATGGCTACAATTTAAGGAATGTGTTTAGTGACGGCATGAGATTCCTAATTGATGGAGAAAGGTCTGGTGGCAAGAAAAGCTTCTTCTAGGAGGTTGTCAAGTGTTTTCGCTCGACGATTCCATTCTTGGGAGGATGGTTTGGCCCTTGTTCCTGTAACTTGAATCCTAGCCCGGTATATCCCATTTTTATTTTACAGCATTGTGAACCTTACGCCTTTTTTACTCTCAGATCGAGGTTCTCGGCATTGAAAAATCTTCGTAAACTAAATCGCACGTGTATATGTTGACATTTAAGAGATATACAGTCAAGAAAATCAAGGGCAATGTTGATATATATGCGGATTAGACATAAAAAAAACACTCAACAAATGGCTACAATTTAAGGAATGTGTTAAGTGACGGCATCAGATTCCGAATTGATGGAGAAAGGTCTGGTGGCAAGAAAAGCTGCTTCTTGGAGGTTGTCAAGTGTTTTCGCTCGACGATTCCATTCTTGGGTGGTTGGTTTGGCACCTGTTCCTGTATCGAATCCTAGCCCGGTATATCCCATTTTAATTTTACACCATTGTGAACCTTACGCCTTTTTTACTCTCTGATCGAGGTTCTCGGCATTGAAAAATCTTCGTAAACTAAGTCACACGTGTATATGTTGACATTTAAGAGATATATAGTCAAGAAAATCAAGGGCAATGAAGATATATATGCGGATTAGACACAAAAAAAACACTCAATAAATGGCTACAATTTAAGGAATGTGTTTAGGGACGGAATCAGATTTCTAATTGATGGAGAATTGTTTGGTGGTAATAAAAGCTGCTTCAAGGAGGTTGTCAAGCATTTTGGCTTAACGATTTCATTCTTGGGTGGTTGGTTTGGCCCATGTTCCTGTAATTCGAATCCTTGCCCGGTATATCCCATTTTAATTTTACACCATTGCGAACCTTACGCCTTTTTTACACTCTGATCGAGGTTCTCGGCATTGAAAAATCTTCGTAAACTAAATCACACGTGTATATGTTGACATTTAAGAGATATACAGTCAAGAAAATCAAGGGCAATGGTGATATATATGCGGATTAGACACAAAAAAAAAACACTCAACAAATGGCTACAATTTAAGGAATGTGTTTAGTGACGGTATCTGATTCCTAATTGATGGAGAAAGGTCTGGTGGCAAGAAAAGCTGCTTCTAGGAGGTTGTCAAGTCTTTTCGCTCGACGATTCCATTCTTGAGTGGTTGGTTTGGCCCTTGTTCCTGTAACTCGAATC
Organism: Helianthus tuberosus; assembly: GCA_030545235.1. Classification (NCBI taxonomy): domain Eukaryota; kingdom Viridiplantae; phylum Streptophyta; class Magnoliopsida; order Asterales; family Asteraceae; genus Helianthus; species Helianthus tuberosus. The sequence continues at coordinate 3,552 of JARYGA010022415.1, read as the reverse complement.
CTAGCCCGGTATATCTCATTTTAATTTTACACCATTGTGAACCTTACACCTTTTTTACTCTCTGATCGAGGTTCTCGGCATTGAAAAATCTTTGTAAACTAAATCAAACGTGTATATGTTGACATTTAACAGATATACAGTTAAGAAAATCAAGGGCAATGGTGATATATATGCGGAATAGACACCAAAAAAAAGCCCAACAAATGGCTACAATTGAAGGAATGTGTTTAGTGACGACATCAGATTCCTAATTGATGGAGAGAGGTCTGGTGGCAAGAAAAGCTGCTTCTAGGAGGTTGTCAAGTGTTTTCGCTCGACGATTCCGTTCTTGGGTGGTTGGTTTAGCCCTTGTTCTTGTAACTCGAATCCTAGCCCGGTATATCCCATTTTAATTTTACACCATTGGGAACCTTACGCCTTTTTTACTATCTGATCGAGGTTTTCTCGGCATTGAAAAATCTTCGTAAACTAAATCACACGTGTATATGTTGACATTTAAAAGATATACAGTCAAGAAAATCATGGGCAATGGTGATATATATGCGGATTAGACAGAAAAAAAAAACACTCAACAAATGGCTACAATTTAAGGAACGTGTTTAGTGACGGCATCAGATTCCTAATTGATGGAGAAAGGTCTGGTGGCAAGAAAAGTTGCTTCTAAGAGGTTGTCAAGTATTTTCGCTCGACGATTCCACTCTAGGGTGGTTGGTTTGGCCCTTGGTCCTGTAACTCGAATCCTAGCCCGGTATATCCCATTTTAATTTTACACCATTGTTAACCTTACGCCTTTTTTACTCTCTGATCGAGGTTCTGGAGATTGAAAAATCTTCGTAAACTAAATCACACGTGTATATGTTGACATTTAAGAGATATACAGTCATGAAAATCAAGGGCAAAGGTGATATATATGCGGATTAGACACCAAATTAAAAAACACCCAACAGATGCCTACAATTTAAGGAATGTGTATAGTGACGGCATCAGATTCCTAATTGATGGATAAAAGTCTGGTGGCAAGAAAAGCTTCTTCTAGGAGGTTGTCAAGTGTTTTCGCTCGACGATTCCATTCTTGCGTGGTTGGTATGGCCCTTGTACCCGAAACTCGAATCCTAGCCCGGTATTTCCCATTTTATTTTTACACCATTGTGAACCTTACGCCTTTTTTACTCTCTGATCGAGGTTCTCGGCATTGAAAAATCTTTGTAAACTAAATCACACGTGTATATGTTGACATTTAAGAGATAAACGGTCAAGAAAATCAAGGGCAATGGTGATATATATGTGGATTAGACACCAAAACATAACACTCAACAAATGGCTACAATTTAAGGAATGTGTTTACTGACGGCATCAGATTCCAAATTGATGGAGAAATGTCTTGTGGCAAGAAAAGCTGCTTCTAGGAGGTTGTCAACTGTTTTCGCTCGCCGATTCCATTCTTGGGTGGTTGGTTTGGCCGTTGTTCCTGTAACTCGAATCCTAGCCCGGTATAACCCATTTTAATTTTACATCATTGTGAACCTTAAGCCTTTTTTACTATCTGATCGAGGTTCTCGGCATTGAAAAATCTTCGTAAATTAAATCACACGTGTATATGTTGACATTTAAGAGATATACAATCAAGAAAATCAAGGGCAATGGTGATACATATGCGGATTAGACACCCAAAATAACACTCAACAAATGACTACAATTTAAGGAATGTGTTTAGTGACGGCATCAGATTCCTAATTGATGGAGAAAGTTCTGGTGGCAAGAAAAGCTGCTTCTAGGAGATTGTCAAGTGTTTTCGCTTGACAATTCCATTCTTTGGTGGTTGGTTTGGCCTTTGTTCCTGTAACTCGAATCCTAGCGCGGTATATCCCATTTTAATATTACACCATTGTTAACCTTATGCCTTTTTAACTCTCTGATCGAGGTTCTCGGCATTGAAAAATCTTCGTAAACTAAATCACACGTGTATATGTTGACATTTAAGAGATATACAGTCAAGAAAATCAAGGGCAATGGTGATATATATGCGGATTAGACACCAAAAAAAAACACTCAACAAATGGCTACAATTTAAGGATTATGTTTAGTGACGACATCAGATTCCTATTTAATGGAGAAAGGTCTGGTGGCAAGAAAAGCTGCTTCTAGGAGGTTGTCAAGTGTTTTCACTCGACGATTCCATTCTTGGGTGGTTGGTTTGGCCCTATTTCTTGTAACTCGAATCCTAGCCCGGTATATCCCATTTTAATTTTACACCATTGGGAACCTTACGCCTTTTTTACTATCTGATCGAGGTTCTCGGCATTGAATAATCTTCGTAAACTAAATCACACGTGTATATGTTGACATTTAAGAGATATAAAGTCAAGAAAATCAAGGGCAATGGGGATATATATGCGGATTAGACACCCAAAAAAAACACTCAACAAATGGCTACAATTTAAGGACTATGTTTAGTAACGGCATCAGATTCCTAATTGATGGAGAAAGGTCGGGTGGCAAGAAAAGCTCCTTCTAGGGGGTTGTCAAGTGTTTTCGCTCGACGATTCCATTCTTGGGAGATTGGTTTGGCCCTTGTTCCTGTAACTCGAATCCTAACCCGGTATATCCCATTTTAATTTTACACCATTGTGAACCTTACGCCTTTTTACTCTCTGATCGAGGATCTCGGCATTGAAAAATCTTCGTAAACTAAATCACACGTGTATATGTTGACATTTAAGAGATATACAGTCAAGAAAATCAAGGGCAATGGTGATATATATTCTGATTAGACACCAAAAAAAACACTCAAAAAAGGCTACAATTTAAGGAATGTGTTTAGTGACGGCATCAGATTCCTAATTGATGGAGAAAGGTCTGGTGGAAAGAAAACCTGCTTCTAGGAGGTTGTCAAGTATTTTCGCACGACGATTCCATTCTTGGTGGTTGGTTGGGCCCTTGTTCTTGTAACTCGAATCCTAGCCCGGTATATCCCATTTTAATTTTACACCATTGTGAACCTTACGCCTTTTTTACTCTCTGATCGAGGTTCTCGACATTGAAAAATCTTCGTAAACTAAATCGCACGTGTATATGTTGACATTTAAGAGATATACAGTCAAGAAAATCAAGGGCAATGGTGATATATATGCGGATTTGACACAAAAAAAAAACACTCAACAAAAGGCTACAATTTAAGGAATGTGTTTAGTGACAGCATCAGATTCCTAATTGATGGAGAAAGTTCTAGTGGCAAGAAAAGCTGCTTCTATGAGATTGTCAAGTGTTTTCGCTTGACAATTCCATTCTTTGGTGGTTGGTTTGGCCTTTGTTCCTGTAACTCGAATCCTAGCGCGGTATATCCAATTTTAATATTACACCATTGTGAACCTTATGTCTTTTTAACTCTCTAATCGAGGTTCTCGGCATTGAAAAATCTTCGTAAACTAAATCACACGTGTATATGTTGACATTTAAGAGATATACAATCAAGAAAATCAAGGGAAATGGTGATACATATGTGGATTAGACACCCAAAAAAACACTCAACAAATGACTACAATTTAAGGAATG